>VZTL01015032.1:795-31345 GCA_013400535.1 Scopus umbretta
AAAAAAAAAAAAAAAAAAAAAAAAAAAAAAAAAGACAGTACGCCTTTCCAGCATCCCCTTCCTAGGGCTTCACTGGAAGTCCTTGTAGGCAGACTCTTCAAAAAGCCAAAGCACAAAAACATCCCAAACTTCTCTTAGCATCTTTGATTCCCTTTCCTCCACCCTAAGAGGAAAATCAAATCCACCTAAATCAGCAGATGGTATTTCATGGCATTACGTGCTCAGTCTGCAAAGGCCGCGGCACGGAAGCCCACCAGAATTGCCCACGAGTTCTGTTATTCTGGCTTACTTGGACAATTTCCTCTGAAACGCCTTCAGGTGTTGGGTGCTGTAGGCTTGCCCGCGTTCCAGGTGGGTGCCACTCTCCTGAAGCTACACAGGGGCAGCAGTAAAAAAAAGCTTAAAAATCTCTTTTTCAGATGAGCTACACTAGGAGCACGAGGCCTGAAAAGGTAGACCTAACGTCTGTAGTGGCTGACGCCAAAGAAGCAATGGCAGAAATAACTCGGAAAACATATTTAATACCTATTAAAAGCGACCTGACATCCAGGAACAACCACCTCGTATTTATGCAACGCTGAAGTAGCGAAGGCAGTCAGTGCAAAGCCCAAGAAACCTCAGCAGAAAGGGCGACTCTCGAGCGCCCCAACAGCTGCATACACGCACAGTCTTCACCTCGATCATCCGCTGTTAGCTTTAAAATAGCAAGCACAAGGGAGGGAGGAAACGCATTCACCCCAGCGCCTAAATTCCCTTCGTTTCACCCTATCTTCTCAATTCATCCCCTGACATCCAGGTGCCACAACAAGGTGGGGCGAGAAGAGCCGGTGCAGACCGTGGCCACAAGCCGCTGTCCACGCCCCGGCAACCGCGAACTTTCAGGCTGTTTGTGAGCGGCCTGGGCTCGGTTCCGAGTATCGGGCAGCATTAACCTTTTGCTGAAGTTCGTAACGCGGTTCCTCTGTTGTACACGGTCAACTTGAAACGATCTGTAGCACGTTGCTGAAGTAAGGGTTGCAATTTCATCTTTATGGTGTTTCTTAATTGCTGGCAGGATTTTGTAGCAGACACAGAATTCAGGAGGTGTATTTTAGAGCTTTAGTGGATCTTCTGAACACGAGCTTATGTTTAAATGAGTACTCCCCTTATTCCTGTCAAATTTTAGCAGCCATGGAACAAGCAAGTACACACTAGCTACTACCCAAACAGGTTCTTTCCGTTTTACCTCCAAATCTGGTCAGCTAAACAAACAGATCTGCGTCATTCATCGGGTTTGTCTGGGCAGTCGTTCCAGCAGGGGCCAAGCAGGCTGTGCGTTGTTCTCCTCACTACGGTTAGATGCTGTCAGCACACGCTAAAGGGTTGCATTGTAAAAAGAGAATTGGGTTTTCATTTATATTTTTTTTTATCCCCACGTATGTGTACGAGTATACACGTATGACAGCAGTCTGGTGAAATTCATCTAACTCGTGGTAAAACTTGTAAGGAACAGCTAGGGTAAAGAAAGTGCCACGGCAGCCTTGCTGCCACCGGCCAACCCATCCGCTTTCCTCAGAAGCGGCAGGAGGCACCTGCCTGGTTGCCACCCTCACCTCCCAGCCAGGAGGGACAGCTCGGCCTGGGAGCCCTCCGAAAGAGCATTTCTCCGCAGAGAGGAGAGGGGAAAAAGTAGGATTTCTATTTTTCCGTCACTTCACAGCACTTCTACCATCATCCTCGAGTCCCCCCTACACGGGGGGGGAAGTCCGCACAATCCCATTCCTGTTTCTCTTTTGCAATACGTCCGGTTTTGACCTTGCTCTTCCCCCACCTGCCCCCCTTTGTCTTTTGGTGCAAGAAACGTGGAGATCCGATTTAAACATGCGTTTTGTATTGGAATTTCATAAATTAAGCACTTGTATACTGGTGTCAGATGTTGGCTTAATTGAAATCTTTCTCTCCTCATTAGTAACCAATTGCTTTTTTCTTCCCATTTTTAGTGTGGAATTGGATTTTAAACAGCAAGAAGATAAACTACAGCCAGTTTTGAGAAAACTTCATCCTATTGAGGAAACTCAGGTTGCACCTTTGCCTTATTCTCAGGAGAGCTACTCCTCCACTCCCAAGCAAAAATCCAAAACTGAATCAAAAAAGCATGGAAGATGGAAACTCTGGTTCCTTTAACCTAAGTCCATTACACGTGGAGTTCAAGGCCTTCTTTGAAAATAAAAAATTTGGAGTTCTATCAATCATCTATAATGGGATCTTCGTAGACTGATCAGTGTTACCGGCCAATGTAGTTCTGACCATTCTGGCGGCGTTCAGTTCTCACCGTGCGTACCAAAAAGGCCTTTGTACCTATACACTCATGTCCAGAAGCAAGGCGTTAGGTCCTGCCTTGCCAACTTTTATTTGCAGTTCACCAATGTGGGATGTAAAACCTGAATTGAAATTTGTACAAAAAGATGGAAAGTAAAACTATTTCCCCCCCTCCTTAGATCTGAAAGCGTCACATTCTAACCTGTTAAATTGTAGGCTGTCATCCTGTACACAGCTAAGTATCACTCTTGTTTTAAAGCCTTTTGGGGGTTTGGTTTATTGTCTTTAAACAACAATGAGGGTTTAAAAAAAAAAAAAAAGCAAGCAAGCCTTCTGTTGGCAATGGTCTTCAGTTTTACAAATCCATGTTGATCGGGGAGTGCAGTTTTCAGCACATATATCCTGGACAAAGCACAATTTTTCATGTGGTCCAAGACCAAGAATAATCTCCAAGATGTGACTCTATGTGTATTTGCCTTCACGCGATGTAGACTTCAACCAAGCTATCACATTTCGACACCGCACCATCATTTCTAATTTAGCCTCATCACCAGACGAACAAGTTCGCTGCTCGTCTTCCTCGGGTGAGCGGCTAGAAACCTCCCCAAGTCAGGACAAGCCTTTAACCACACCAAGCTGACAGGGTCCGGGCTACGGGACAATCATCTGTCCTAGATCTCACTTGCAGTCTTTTGGTACCCAGAAGGTCGAAACGACACATTCTGGCACAGGAAACAAAAACCAACCAAGCCCACAAAGAGAACAAAAGCTCTACGGATTGTTGGCATTTGCCATAATTTAGTATCTTTTTTGTAACGCAGTCTTTGGAAAACCTCTACACTATTGCAGAAGGCACCAGAAAATTTATAGTCTGCATTACACTTTGAAACCTGTTTGGAAGGAGCAGTAATTTTAAATGCTGTTTTATTTACTAAGCTTCTCAGATGGGTTTCCCAACATACTATAATTTATCTCTCAATCTGTTAATTGTACTTGCTGACCAACACACTTAGGAGAGAGATGTGAATCAATTCCCCCCCCCCCGCCTTTTTTCCCCAAATGACACAATTTTTCTCTGAATTATAAACTGCAACTTTTTCCTTTAAGTACTTGCTGCTGCCATTAAACTTGCATCTAGTAGAATGGCCATGTGGAAAAAATTTCTCATGCTAGAAGCAATCAGGGAGTGGGAATCTTGTTACCTTGAGGTGGTTTTTTTTGTTTCTTTGGGGTTTTTTGTTTTTTTTAAGGGATTTAAGATAACTTGAGTCATACGATGTCACCTGACAAACTGGTTTACTAAGAATTGGGTTTGAAATTGCATACGTGCAGTATCAGTGAGATACAAATTCTTCAGTCTGTAGGTGGAAGAGATGTAATCATTACCAGAGGAGTTTGCACCTATTAGAAAATGTGAAGTGTTTTCATTTACACTATTTTTCCTCTTAGCTCAGCAGTAAATCCATTACTGCAAGAGGAAAATAACTTATTTCCCACCCCCCCACACCCCCCAAAGCAAAGAGCAGGAAAAGGAAGTTAAAATGGGAACAGAAATGCAGAAGATGTCTGTGTGTCCACCTCAAAATTAATTTTAGCACGCTTTAATGAAAAAAGTCACCTTTGCAGTAAACCTTCAAGGGGACTACGAGTTCTTGTACATAAGCAAACAATATCCTGAAATAGGTTAGTGAAAGCTGAAGGATTAGGAAAGGTGATCCCGTGTACCAGGAAGGAGGTGCAATCATTTCATGCGGAAAAAATGTGTTTCCTGTATTTTATACCGCTTTTAATTGAAAACATAAAACCGTTTACAAGACAGCCCATCCTACGTGTTTTGGAAACCCAAGTATCTCCCGACAAGAAAATGTTTTGTTTCCCCCCCGCTAAACAGCAAGAACTATCAAATACGAAAATACAACAGTATTCACCATGATTTTAAAATAGTGTTAATCATTAATGAACTCATCCATGCTAACATGCCCAGTGTTTGGGTTTGGTTTGTTGGTGGTTTGTTTTTTTTTCTTTTTCTTTTTAAAGAATTTAAATCAAGCCTCTCTCAAGGGCAATCAGTAACAGATCGGTAGCACCACCGAATCAGTAGCTTTTCCCATACACCTATTCGAAACGTTCTTGCGTGCAGGGACTCCGACACAAACCTGAACTGTTTTTATGTGTGGTTACTGACTCCTACAGAGACCAGTATTCTGCAATCATTTAAAATGACAGAGGAATATGTTTCACCAGTGAATCTAAGAGCTAAAAGCGAAAGTTCTCACGGCGTGTTCTGTACATGTCCAGGCTATTTTCTTAAGAAGTTGCAAATTTTTAATTTTTTACATTTTTTTAAAACTGAAAAAGCTAACATACATATAGTCTTGCTTAAAATTACATATCGTGTTATATCGTACCATACAATGTAATTTGTAATAAAATGTTTTTGCAAGTGTGTAAGATGTATCATATTGTATTACATTTAGAATCACTCAGGCTCAGGTTAGATAGACACTGAGAGGAAAACCTAATTCTTTAGAGCTTTTAGTTAAATGTGACTGGCAAAGCTATTTGCACCCTACTGTAGAAGACCTTATAAAACGCAGGTATGAGGTTATAACCAAGAAAGTGCATCTTTCCTTTCAGTGTGGCACATACCGTAGCTTTGCTGAAGTCACTGACGATACCATGCACTTTCATACACTAATTTGCTATATGCACTTCTCCCGTATCATGCTTAAAATTACTTTTTAGTCAATAAATATGGCAGTGATTTTCTATTACTTGCTATCTTCTGAGTCCGTATAATTTCTGTTAGGCAACAGTTACCTTCTTTGTTTTAGAACAATTAGGAAACACTATTCATGTGAGCATCACTTGTTCTCTTGAAGAAAAAAGTCACTGTAAAAATAGTTTAAAAATCAGGATAAACTGAAAAAAAGTCATGATTAAAACTGAAAAAATCCTACCATCGGTACAAAGTGTTTGCTTTTTCTTGCTTAAGATGCAAAACCACTGGCTTTAAGGCTTTAAAGGTTAAATCGCTTTCAAAATCCAGTAGGTTCATTTTTCATGAACGTTCTCCAATCAAGTACGCTGTAGGATTATGCCATTTCTTTAGCACCTGTGTAATAGCACGCATTATATATCAGTACTGGAATTTGTTAACTGGATTGCCACTAAAAACTATAACTGCTATACCGACAGAGTTCTGTTTAGTAGAATGAAACGGACTGCATGAAACAATTTTTAGTATTATTTCAGCATCCATAAAATACAACTGTGGCTTATTAAAATAACTGGAGTGCTAGAAACTTGCTGTCCATGTGTTTAGGTGAATGCAGTGTGTTCCAATAAACACGGGTAGGGTACGCTCCATACCCATTCGCTGCATCGGTGACATTGCATTTTACAACATTGGAAAGCTCAGTATGAGTGATGGAACAAAATCGTGACCATCATTCAAACACCACTTCGGTTTTTGTGAAATTAGATTGCAATACGTAATTTCAGATGTCTTTTAAAGATAAGAAAACATGCAATTCAATAAAGCAAAGTATAATTTTTTACATTGTAGAAGCCCAGTGAAGCAAATGAAGCTTCCTGCCCAGCATTTTGTAACCCATTAACCCTAAAACCTTGACAGATTTTAAGGCACAGAAAGACCATTTACATCTGGCTTCAACTCCTAAATGACACTAGCCCCAGAACTCTCTCCCATGACCCTCGATATTTTACTTAGACTCATTATTTCGCTGTCCTCCAGAAAGACACCCTGCCTTGAGATGCCAAGAGATGGACAATCCACCACTCTCTGACTGAGCGTTCACTTCCCACATCAGCACCTTATCCTCTGGTCTACTTTACACTTCTCGCTCCCCAGCGCCGGCACCAGCTCCTCCTCTTTGACAGGTGTCATCTTCACCGTGCCGAGATTCTCCTTCACTGTCACCGAGCAGCACCTCCAAATCGTCTATTAGTCTCAGATGGCTTTCACATCTCGCACCACAAATCGTTTACTTTCTGTACTTTCTGATGATTTCTGCAGCATTTCTGTTTTGGTCTCACCACATCCTTGTTTTAAAGCAGAGAGGCGGGGGGAAAGCGATGTGGGAAACACTCCACTCATCAGTAAGGTCACAAAGTCCCCTCCTGTCCACTGCTTCCTAGTCACACATCCCCCAAGAATCTAAAATAGCGTTTTTCCCTGGACACAGCAGGTGTTCGCACTGACTCTGTTCACCATGCACCACTACATGTTTTTCAGAGGCACTGCTTTTAAGGACAGAGTCTCCTGGGAGCAGAGCCGCTTCCTACGCTCTTTGCTCTCACATCTAGGAGCTAGATTGTTTTCTGTGTCAAAATGGAATTTGATTTGTTCCACCATATAAAGGAACCAAGATTGTCTATTTCATAGACAGTGATCATACAGTTGCACAAATGTTTCAGAAATTGTACACAGAGGGATCCAAAAACCCCATCTGGATGTCCTTTCTGAAATTAATGAGTTCAGCAGCCAGCTTGTTTTCCTTGGCTTTGTAAATGAAACGCATACCAAGCTGCTGACCGCAAGGAAGTAGGGAGGAGTCATGATTCATTTTGGACCTACCACCGCGGCGGGTCAGTTCTGGTTTACGGAAGGATACGCTGACTTGCGTGGAACGCAACGTTCTTCGAAAGCTGCTAGGCAAGGCAAGAGATGGTTTAAAACGATCCTTCAGAAAAAGAGACTGAAGGAAGCATGCTCCATTTACTTTGTTTTCAGGCAACGCGTTCTTTAGTCTGAAAGATCTGGTGGTCTCGTTATAGGCGACTGCCTACTGCGCCACGAGCAGCACGGGCTCTAGGCGCGCGCAAAGGCAGCCCCAAGCAGCCACCTTCTGCGAGCAGCAATGAAGCCCGACCTTGCGCCAGACAACTCGGCACCCACAAGGCTGCATCTAGGTCTTGCCTTCACTACCATAACACACACGGAACCCTCTACTCGGTTAGCAAACGGGTCAAGTAAAAATCACCAGTGAGACTTCCAGAGGAAAAAGTAGCCAAAAATAATGAGTATTAAAACAGTGACAAGATTTTTTTTTTTCTTTTCTTGCATGTTAAGAACTCATTTGATATGGCAGGCTGGAAACTAATTCTAATTTCCAAGTATATAAATCCACTACTTCCACTGAAATGACCTAAGTGGCCAGACCGTGCTTAATCTTAGTTAATACAGACACCGGTGAAACTGAGGGTTTGGGTTGTTTTTGGTTTTTTTTTTCCCACAAGTTCTGAAGGCTCAGAGAGAGTGTGTAGTATCACAAACGTTAACACTCTTCGTGCTACCAACTTCTACCAAAATTATGGTCCAATCAGACTTTAATCTATCACTTATACTCTGTTTTATTTATTGTCTAGTTTTTCTCCTTACAACTGGTCTATCTTATTTCAAGATAATTCTCTTCTGAAGGTATACAATAAAAATAGCTTACGATTTTTACCTAGAAACTCACACATTTAAGGAAGCAAAAATTAAAAAAAAAAGATATGCAAAGTCAAAAGAGACTACTGGAGAATCTTTTCTGCCCGTTCAACACTGCAGAAAAGGCACCTCCTGTAATTAAACACCATTAACTAGCAGTTAAAGGTTTAGCAGACAGAACTTTGCCACAGATGTGAGATACAGCCTTGAAGAATACCGCAGACCAAAAACCTTTAAAAGGTCGTACCCAATACCTCCCACATTCAGACTGAGATACGGTAGGCATCAGATAAGAGTCTCTGAAATCCGTTCTTATTTCCTGGATTAAGGTGGGATGTTTGTAACACAGTGAAGCAAACGCATTTAAAGAGATTACTGTGCCGCTACTGCCATGGCTGCAGGCTGTCCCTTGCCTTACGCTGAAGGTCAGGGTTTTGGTCAGGTAGGCACGACAATTCATCCATCTTTCGTCAAGATTCTTCCAAAGGAAACTGATCCGGTAACAGTTGTTCAGTATCAGACGTACAGAACTCTATCCATAGGCTATAATGTAGAGAAAGTAACTTGATTTATGGTATCTTTAATAGCCTCTAATTGCATATCCTCCTGAAACAGTAAATTCAGTGTCCTGCGGTCCCATTACATTAGCACATCTAGCAACCGCATCTTCTATTAAAGATTTTTTTGTTCACTCATGTAAAATCGCGTTGTATTTAAGCATTCCACTTCTGCCACCTCTATTCCAAGATAAGCACTTTTTCACTGACCGCTTAAATTCTTTACAGTCCTCTGCTGATCACGTAAGACTCCGGCCTCTCAGAAACACCAGCTCTCACTGACCTAATCGCACAGTCGCAAACAACGGGAGTGTCAGTCACGCAAGCCTCAAGCTCGGCAGGGTATACAAAGAAAATTATTAAAATATCAATTGAAACAATTTCTACAAAGCAATTGTCTTTGATGTTTACCCTCATAGACCCCAAAATCCACACATCCCAAATGCCACGGTTCTACCACAGTGATCAGAACAGAGGTTTATAAAGAATGTGAAATTAAACAAACTTGACTGACACTGCAAGGGGATTATGAATTTATGTTTCTGTATTGCTACCCGACAGAAAAGAAGTCTCATCTCAAGCGAGGAGGACTGCGGCTTCCATTCGTCTGAGCTATTCCAAGCAGGATCCCCAGAGGAATGCCTCCAGAATGAAGCCAACAGTCGATAAATCTTAATGTATATATAGTTCACGTCTACAGGAGTAAATGCCAATTTCTCGGTATTTTTTGATCCAAGGTCTTTTGGTTTTGGTTTTCTTTTTGTTTGTTTTTTTGTATGTAAAGTGTATTATGCAACATTAGGTTTTGGATGAAGATGACACAGCTAAGCATTTCTTCCAGGTAAAAACATGCCAGCTTTAGTACACAGATATAGCTATCCTTCTATAAGAAATACATCGCTACGTCCTGTATTTTACTTCTTCCGAAAAAGTTATCTTTACTTGAACTATGCCTCTAGAAGAAACTTTATTTTTAAAATTCCTTCCTTCTACTCATCCTGTATGGTTAGTTCTCTAATATAAGTTCCAGGTAAAAGTACAGTAGCATTTACAAAAGAGAAGTTAGTATATCACTTCAACCTGACTCTGATCCAAGAGGGGCCAGGTTATGCTTGCTAATTATCACTTGCATTTTGCTCTTCCTACTTTGCTGATGCCACAAAAATGACTTGTTCCTGGTTGATCACAGGAGGATCCTTTCAGGAACAGACTGAATTTAAGACAGGAGTTAAGTACTCCTTGAAAATACCCGGTCCTGTTAATACTCAATTAGAGAGCGTGCGGACAGAGTGATTTCAAGCTGTATTCATGATCACTATGGTAATTTTTTAATACAATTGTACTTAATTAAAATATATACAGGAGACATTTTTCAATATAATTTGATAAATGCAAAAGGGATAATTACCTTTTGAAGTAACATCTGAGTCATGTTCATCAAAACAATAATGAATTCACATCCTAACCATAACTGAAAAAGATTCCTGTGTGTATGTCTTACAAGACTGCACCTTCTGCACAACTGGGGGAAGAAGTGAAGTTTTGCACCCTTGTACAGAAACGTAATAAGATACCTATTTTGCATATTATTAATAATTTCTGTGCTAACGCACGAAGAAACAACAGCATATAAACCTTTTGTCTTCCTTTCGCTGGTACTGCACCCCAGCATTAGAACACTCTGTAAGAATGATCTCTACTTACAACCACTTCTCGCTCCAACAGTGGATCTGGTGATCCCTCATCGCTTCCTTATGACAAAAGCTATGATTGCAAATCAAAGTGATAAAGCGGAAGACGAAACAAAGTTAGTGGATGACAAAACTAAAACCGTAGTATGTCCGCAGCCACAAGCACCACCACATGCCAAGTCAATGGGACAGCAGGAGCTAAGTAAGATGTGCTGAGGACAGAGCGCCTTGTCATAAAAAGTCAAATACCACTGCAATTACACAGAGAAGTAGAAGTTGAAAAGCAAAGGGAGATCAAACAAAAAAAGAAAGTGCCAATGGACTCAGATATATCTGACTAACAAATAAACCCTTTTAAGAAAGAAATCAATGTATCGAACCAAACTGAACCAAATTAATGTCAACAGAAGGACGGCTACTCAGACAGACAGGAAATCTGTCTGAAATTCAAGCACTTTCCTATATATCAGCTGCCAGATGCAGACACCTAAGGAAGAATATAAGGTAAAGGCAAACACACAGTGCGCAAGATCTATCCACATTTTATATATCAAGAGACCTCGCTATTTTTTTTCATTATGTAGACCAGTATTAATGATACAGTCGAAAAATTCAAATGTCAGGCTTTAAAATCACAGTGCTATGCCACTGAAGCGCAACGTGGTAACTTGCAGCTACTGCATCAGTCCTAGCTCTAGGTTTTCAAAATGCAGTAATTTGGGGCGCTATTCTTCAGTCATCCAAAAACTGCTGTTATCTTGGTTATCTCAGCTGTAGTCCAAAATAAGCAAGTAAATGCTTGTAGAGGCAAGTGATTGCAAACAAACATGCAAGTCTCTCATTTCCACACTCTTCAGTTGGCTAATTACAAATAATACATCATTTTCGTTAACGCAGACATCTAAAATCTGGCTAATCACCTGGCCACCAATATTTTTTTTAAGTATTTTTTTCTTCCCCTGTGTAAACCACAGAAAAAAAAAATAATCATAAGCCAATGTTTTACAGCTTACTGAACACAAAGACAGTTACAGAAGATTTTGATTGCTTTGGGTCACCTGGGATTTAAATCCTATTACAGTCAGGTTCAAAAAGATGTGACAGAGGTATTTAAGTTTACATCAAGAGACACTTACGATGAGCTCCGAATCACGTCCCATGGAAATGACTGTTCTGTTTACTGTCCTCAATAGCTTTTCCATGATTATCTGGACATGTCGTTGCGTTGGCCCCTAAGGAAAAAGAATAAATTAGTGGTAACTAGATACAACAGACACCAAATACAACCGAACTATTTGTGTTTGCCTTTAAATCTGCCTGTCTTGTGCAAGTTAAATAAAGCATCACTCACTGCTGTTGATCAAAAGCAGAAAATTAGTCTCCCATTTTAACAAACACCATGCAAAGTCTATTTTATTAATACATATTACTGATAAATTAACATGTTCTGTTACAATTATTCAAATGAAAAGCAAGTCCCTGGAAATACGGCAAAGCCTATGGCATTTAGTTACCTAATAATTTTATTTTCCTAAGTTATTTTTCCAACACCAAAAACCCACGGCCATTACCAAATCTGGGAGACTATTCTGCAACAGCTCAATTAAAAGAAACAGAAAAGCGAAAGCAAAACTTTGGTTAAGGAACTTTACTTTCAGTCAATTGTTTCAAACTAATATTTCCGTATTAGAAGTAATCTGCCACCATTTTTGAAAGAGCTGAAAACGAAATATTTAATGCAACTGGCTTTTAAGAACAAGTTCAGAAACCTCATGCAGAACGATGCCTACAGGAACTGAAGCCAAAAACACATGACAAGGAGAAAGAAACAGATGAGCTTTGCTCCCATCTTTTACTTTATAAACAGGCTGCTTCATAGTTTTCCTCCATCTGAAGGAGAAGGCTTCAAAAGGGGTCTGTGAGATGGAAAGGGGAAACAATTCTATAGCCAACATTTGTAAGAGTTTGCCCAGATAACTCTCTAAACAAAGCAGCATCTTTGTTGCTTCTTGACCATCAAAACAACCATTCCCATGAACCACTTTCTTTCTTGCCCCTGGATCTGTATAATAACCCACATCTTGTCACTGGATGATGCTTAAGTACTAAAGGCAGACTTGCATGTATGAAAAATGCATTTGCACATTTGAGGAACGAGCCACTGTCAGTACATACGTGCACAGCTACTGCTCCACTATAGACTTTGCTTCCTGCTGCCAACACATCTGCCTTTGGCATAAACCTTACGATGCCGGTACCAAGAGCACCCGCAGGGAAGAACGCCTCTATCTCAGTACCCTGCTCCTCTCCACCCTGCAGCTCGCCCTGCTTTCTCTCCTACGGGTTCTCTCCAAGACTCTCCTGCTCTTTGCATTCCCGGCACCTGTGCTGCTCCTGCCCATTTTCAACTTCACATCCCTCCTCGCTCGCAGTGTTTCCCTTCCTCTCCCTGCCCCTTCTCCATCGGCAAACGGGTGTCTATTTTCCGCAGCCCCCTCGCAGCCGGCCGCTAACCGACAGCTCGCGGCTCTGCTCCTGCCGCCCCGCTCCAGCTGGGCTCAGCGCAGGAGATGGCGGAGCTGCAAGTGAGTTGCTACCACGGAGAGGAACGCAGCCAACAAGGAGTGACAGGAAGCAGCCGAGCTGTCAAAACCAAACTCCTTTTTTAAAATAATCCGCTCTCCAAATCAGTCACGCTTCAAAAAGGAACCAAAATCAGAACGAACCCAAAAAACATAGTCAAATAAGATGCCAGATAGGATGTGAGTAGCTGACCCCTGGAGTCCTTTCCGACTAAGTTAGTGTACGGTTCTCCACAGGACTGAAGGTTCAGGCAGGAGCCTCATCAGCCCAAACTTCTTTAAGAGAGCATCAAATCATTGCAGCTGTCCGGCAAAGCGCCAATATTTGCCTATTTGTGCAAAGGCAAGAGAAGACCAAAAAGGGACTATAATGCAAGCCATGCATCTGCATACCAGCCCAGGGCACTGCACAGGTTCTCATGCACAGCCATCTCCTACGTTTACATTCTGAATGGATGAGACAACTACACTAGTTATAATACTCATGCAGAAGCCACACTTTCCAATTCAGGTTCTCTCTTACCGAGGAGGAGAAGCCTACTAGCTAACTTGAAACGGCACTTCAAAAAGCTAAACAAGTGTCCTGTGTTGACAAAAGTATATGTTCATATATATATATACACACACATATATATGCATATGAACATATACACATATGTGTGTGCGTATATACACCCCGCAACCTGCAGGCTGGCCTAACAGGCCGGTATCAATACAACTCAAACGTGCGTCTCCCCAAATGCTCACGGGGGGGGCGGTGAAAGAAAGAAAAAAAAAAAAAAAAAAATCCAACCAAACACTTTCCACCTGGCAGAGGCTAGACACCGTGTCAGAGAAAGGGTGAACTCCTAAGATTACCTATCTACTCGCTATCTAACCAGTGTCTGGAAAATTGTTATTGGATAACAGTGCTGTATTGGATGTGCCTCAGAAACAGGAATAAACATCCCGATATATCACACAACACATCCTCATCACTGGATACCTAAAAAAAGAAGACTTAAGAGACGGGGGGAGGGAGGGAGAAAAGAAAACTGAAGCCATCGGGAGTTACCTGCTTAATTCATTCTACTAAGATCCATTTCTTTTAAGTGCTAACCATCACAGAACTGTATGATACTAACCACATCTTTCTTGTAAAGCACTTCCAGGATGTTACTCAGCAACTGGCAACAAGCCTCCAAATCTTCTTGTCTTTCCAAGTGATACTTCAGCTGATCTGTCATTGTTGGCAGCAAGATTTCCCTGCAGTCTGCACACAAAACATAAGGTTACATACACAGCTTTAAATAACTTCATAGCACTGCCTAAATAGCCAATCTGCTTCAGTGCTTACATAAGATTAAAAAAAAAAAAAAAAATCAGGAAAAAGATAACTTCCAGACGTCCAGTCACCTGCTTTTCAACCAAAACCATAAAAACCTGAAAAAGTTATAAGCAAGTGAAAATGAAGTCGTTAGGTTAAGAATGCTTGGACAAGCACTCCCCTCCCACCCGCGCCACCAGCCCCAGTTCAGCAAAGTACTTGAGTGGCCTCACCGACGGTTTAAGCCTCTGCTTAAAAACACTGATTGACTGGAGCTATCCGGCGCCATCACACAGGGTGACACAGAGCATCACACAGGCTTACCTTCACGCTTGCGCGACTGACTGAGCATTGGCAAGGTGTATTCAACTTCCTTTACCCAACCTGTACTGACGACCAAGGCAGCACAGCCTAACCACACAAATATGATTCACCGAGAGGTACGATGTTATTCAGATTAACATTCAGCTGCGTGACATGGTCTTTCATAGCTCAAAAAATGCTGCTGAAATACTTAATGCGGGTATTCAGATGTAGTTGCCTGTACAAGGCAAGGACAGGACTTGCAGAGAGAGAGAGACAGAGAAGGTGAGGAAAATGGACATGGAGCTAAATAATGGAGCTCAACATTTTGGCTCAAGTCACGAGCGCAAGGGAAATAAGGAGAAGATCGATACTCCTAAGCCTACCAGCAGGTAACACTGGCCCACTGATGTAATCAATCTAATTAATGTATAACCTGCAAATTGTCTTGCACAGAAGGAGCACAGGGACCTAGGGTTCACTGCTAACCCTGGACCACACTCTTTTTCCTTTAGGTGAGATGGCACAGCCAGAGATAACTGCCTTCTGTATGGTGGCATCAGCTGCAACCAACCACACCATGACACGAGAAGCACGCACACTTTACCTGCAAAAGCACGAAAGGGTGAAGTTAAAATCCTTTAGCCCCTCCCATTCCCAGCCCCGAAATAAATCCATGCCCAAAGGAGAGGAAACTGGTTATTCTTGCTCATCAGAGTCTGACTTACTCAAGATGACGTAATAATGATTAAATTACGCAGTGTATATACCATCAACATAGTACTAAAAGGTATTTTGGGGGTGAGGGAAAGGAGAACAGGAAGGGACAAGGAGGAATTAAGAGCATTTTGGTATTTTTTCACCTCCTCTAAATAATATTGGAGAACAGGAACAGAAGAAAACCATGAGACTTTTCCAGCTACTCTACCCTACTAGAGACACCAGTTCCCAAGTCCCTTTTCCCTGCCGAGCTGCCCAACTCTCTCACGTACAGATGAAAAAGGTGGGAGCTCTGCTTTGCCCGAGGGAAGGAGTACTACGTCTCTATCCTAAAAGGGCTGGATTACCAAGCTGGCAGGCAGCTTTTTCTCAGAGAAGTCATGTGCATAAGACAGACAGAAAGCAGCGCAGCTATGCGTGTCTATGCACATGAACTAAGTATCTTGAAAAACAGGAGTTACCATTAAGAAATTTTTATTTCCTTGACACATATGCATAGACTATCGCAACATGGGTCACTCCAAAAAGTTGCCCTTGTACTATAAAATCTACCAGGCTGAAAATCTCTGAAAAACATGACTCAATAATTCACTTTGCAAATGCTACATTGGCTGTTGGCCCATGAGATCTCCAATTATACCGTACCTGGGAAAATATGGATGAAGCTCTTGACAGCCACACAAGAGATATAACACACTGATTTTTTTTTTTTATTATTTTTTTTTTTTTAGTGGTATTACCCAAATTGCTTGGACTTGATGGCATATGGATGACTCACAAGAGAAGGCTTCATGGCAGTCCTTAATGACTACATCATTGCTTTGAAATTATTTTCACACAAAAGCTGAAGTCCCTGGAACACTCAGAAATGTCCATGAGCACTCAATGAAGACTTCATTTAAGAGGATTTTAAATAGTTCTGGACCCATAAGCATTGCCATCCCGACATCAAGAGCGCAAGTAACATACAGACCACAGCAGAAGGCACAAGACGAAAAAAATGTAAACTGGAGACTAACCTCAGTTAAGAGGGGATGACCCCATACTGCAATGTGAAAGCACTTACTTAGGGTTATACCTAACACTTTCCAAGAGATCAATAGCTCAAAGAATGCCTTCAACACTAGGAAGCCTCCTCTTGGTAGCAGCAGAGTGCTACTCAACAGCAGAAGCTCCTTCTGCAACCAAACATCCCCTTTATTGATACACATTTGGTCTCTGTCCTTCTGCAGTAGCTGTAACTGGCATCCAGAAGCAGACAGGATAGGCAGGAGTTACAGAATGAGCAAACTGGTGCTCCAGCAAATACCAGTAGCTCAAAGGATGACAAAGATCTGCAACACCAAAAGATGGTGACCCTGGCTTTGATTCACCAGAATTAAGCATCTTTACTAGCTTTGTCTTTTGCTGAAGAGACATCCAGAGAGAGAACGCGCGCTTCCACCCTCAACCATTCCTGATGATTCCCGTCAGTATTTAGGAGATGCCGCACCCTGGGTGCCGTGGTGTCAGTGCTGTAGAAGGTACCTGTAAGAGCACTCAATCGCATTGCAAGGGCCCCACACAGGTGCCAACTTCAAAACCCCTCCATAGTAAAAACTGAGGCTCAGCTGACAGTCTGCTGGTTACAAGCATGGGATGGACAAGGCAGTCTCACCAGTGCTATAATATGCACTGCAGGTACCAGAAAAAACTGACAGCTGGAAGGCAAAGGGGTGCCAAGGAGGAAGAAATCAATACATGCTTATGGTATTGTGTTTTGGCTTGCAGTGGAAAAACTCATACAGGCATTAAAAACTCAGTGCTGAGGTGAAAATTACTCTTACTGGATGAGTCTCAGTGATAAGGTATGGGCTCAAGAGGACTTGCTTTTGCTGCTAAAAAAAGAGAAGGAAATGGGATGGATGAGACAAAGATGGACTTTACAGGGCAACAGCCTCTGCCCAAAGCCTGCCAGCAGCCTTCAGCAAGGTCCAACTGCAATGTCTTGAACCATTGCTTCAGGACTCCCAGGTCATCAGTGACCCACTGCCTTCAGCCTCCTGCAGAGCAGTGGAGTTACAGGAGAGGCACCTCCATGAACTCATCCCTACAGCAAGATACACAGCACAAAGGCTGGAATCCTGCTCTCACAAACTGCTCAATGGGGAAAAATAAGTCACTGACAAAAAAATAATCAAGAAAAACCATGCCATAATGCAGAATAGAGAGCACTCCATCTCAACAAGCTGCTGGAGAGGAACTGAAACAGCAGCACCCTCATTCTGCCTTGTAAGCTCACACATGGAGAATGAGAAATAACAGTGTGTAAGCACACCCAACTTCTAGTAGTTCAAGAGCAATATTCTTCAGCCTCAAGTGACTCATGTAAGTACATGTTCACTAGGAATTCACAAATGGGCTCTCATTCAAAGAAAATACTTGGAAGAGTTAGTTTCTTCAATGCAGAGTTTTTCTATTTAATCACTTCTTGGCCATTTAACCTCCAGCTTTATCGCTGAAAAAGGAGAAAAATCATGGTGCGTTTGTTGAAATTTTTGCCTCAAAAAATAGACATTAGACTCTGCAAAGTATCTGCATGGGGAAATACACCTAGCCATGACTTCATCACATCCCCCCATATTCACTGCCATTAGGTAGCAGAGAATTGGATTACAAAAGATCCAAATCTAATAACAGAGAAACATCTTCATCATAAGTTCCCGTTATTTGTTTCCAACTACATTATCGTGAATCTATACAGATATTACAAGTGAAAGGAGGTGATCTCTGCGAAAAAAATGGCTAAACAGAATTGACCTCACTGAAGAAGCTTATTTACCAGGATGCTCGTTAAAGGATCTGAAGCTATTTATACAAAAACAAAGTCTCTAAACTGTCTGAATACGGTAGATAATGATATATGTGCATTTAAAATAATAGTTTACTGTCAGGCATTTCAAATGTACAACCTTAGCTAAAAAAAACCAAAACAACCGAACACAAAAAAACACCAACCCACAACACACACCCCCCCCCAAACAGAAAAAAAAGAAATTATGAGTCAAGATCCAGCCATTACATAAAGAAGGTTTTCCTGGCACTGACTCGCATTTTGGATAACCACCATCTTACATTTGCTTTAAACTTCTGCCTCTGAACTACTTCCAGCCCTCGACTACTCACTCCTATCCCAAAAAAAAAAAAAAAAAAAGCACCCTTCCTTGCTCAAGTACTCAGACTGTTCTAACATGACAGGAATCCCCAGATGCATGCAGGTCAAAATTAACTACTAATTTTCCATATAAATTTCAACCCAATGAATGGCCTAGTTCAGCTTAGTCTGCTTGCCCGGGAGATGCTTTGTGATTGCAGCCTTATGCCTCCACATTTGTGAAACGTCAGTACGTGTCGTCACCTTAGGCTATGGAAACCATGGAAAAAAAAAAGAGCAGATGAAGAAAAACCCCACAGAACGGAGGTGTAGCACACTCCTTTCACCAAATGCAGGGGAGAGAAAGAACCCTGACGCCCAGTTGCTAAGCACTCCAGCACAAGACAGATGAACGTGCCTTTGTAAAGCCTGCGAGGTGAATCAATCTTTAATAACTTACAAAGGCCCCTAATTAGAGGCTTGAAAACGTTTCATGTCCCCGTTAAGCCCCACTAGTAGAGAACGGTCAAAGATCAATTTAATATCTGCAAGCATGCAGAGGGCGAAAATTGCAGCTATGTCACCTTTGAGTTAGATTGTCTAGAGTACACTCTAATCAATAGAGCAGGTATTCCAGTTGAATTTCTGAGAAAAGAAAAACTAATTGATTTGTCGTACTACTTCATTTGGAATTACACAACCTATACAAAAGACTAAGTTCCCTTGGGTAGACTTGACAACGTTCCTCAGTTACCACCTTACAGGCTCTCTGCCTTCCTCAACAACAACTTGTGAACATGTGCCATTTCATTTGTAGCTGTTGCGGGTTATAAACACGTGTTGTGGATAAAACAAAGTGTCCAGGTGTGCTGGGTACTTGATAAAAAGATCCAGATCCTGCCCAGATTTTTTAGAAACAAACAAGCAAAAATAATAAAAAAAAAACCCAACAAAACCAAACCGCAAACACCCACATCCCACAGAACCATGCGAGCACCAGCACTGTGAAATCTTTCTAAAGACTACTTAGCCCTCTTATGACCCATAGAAATTTTATGCTTAGGAAGAAACACCAATATAAAGCTTACTTTGAAGTAAGCAAAAAGGAATAAGTATTTCCAATGGGAAAGACAAAAGCTAGCCTAAATCAAAAGGGTACTTCGTGACACTGGGCACCTGACAGGTCCGAAAGCCACATTCACACAGTGGATGATTTTCACGTAATTCTCCTTTCTCTTGCAGTTTTGAGAGGCCTGTTTGCAAGCTATCAGAGCACCTTCCCTAGCCCGGCTGCCTAGGCTGCCGTTCACGGCGCAGCGCGCAGCCGGCCCTCGCCGACGCGAGGCTGCGGCGCGCTGCTGGAGCGGGCCGGCGCGCTGCCCCCGGCACCGCAGCTCCTTCGCTGCCAAGTCGCTTCCGGCAGACCCCAGCCGGCGGGCCGATACCTTCGTCCCGTCGCTTTCTAGTCACACGACAGACCCCAGCTTCGCTTTGAACTGAAGCGGAAACAGCCACTGAAACGATTCCATTGTTTTAAGGTTTTCCAGGTGTCTCTATTAAAATGCGAGAGCCAGAAGGCAACAAAATCCAAAGATGGAACCCACCAACACATCCCCCCCCCCCCCCCNAAAAACCCCACAGAACGGAGGTGTAGCACACTCCTTTCACCAAATGCAGGGGAGAGAAAGAACCCTGACGCCCAGTTGCTAAGCACTCCAGCACAAGACAGATGAACGTGCCTTTGTAAAGCCTGCGAGGTGAATCAATCTTTAATAACTTACAAAGGCCCCTAATTAGAGGCTTGAAAACGTTTCATGTCCCCGTTAAGCCCCACTAGTAGAGAACGGTCAAAGATCAATTTAATATCTGCAAGCATGCAGAGGGCGAAAATTGCAGCTATGTCACCTTTGAGTTAGATTGTCTAGAGTACACTCTAATCAATAGAGCAGGTATTCCAGTTGAATTTCTGAGAAAAGAAAAACTAATTGATTTGTCGTACTACTTCATTTGGAATTACACAACCTATACAAAAGACTAAGTTCCCTTGGGTAGACTTGACAACGTTCCTCAGTTACCACCTTACAGGCTCTCTGCCTTCCTCAACAACAACTTGTGAACATGTGCCATTTCATTTGTAGCTGTTGCGGGTTATAAACACGTGTTGTGGATAAAACAAAGTGTCCAGGTGTGCTGGGTACTTGATAAAAAGATCCAGATCCTGCCCAGATTTTTTAGAAACAAACAAGCAAAAATAATAAAAAAAAAACCCAACAAAACCAAACCGCAAACACCCACATCCCACAGAACCATGCGAGCACCAGCACTGTGAAATCTTTCTAAAGACTACTTAGCCCTCTTATGACCCATAGAAATTTTATGCTTAGGAAGAAACACCAATATAAAGCTTACTTTGAAGTAAGCAAAAAGGAATAAGTATTTCCAATGGGAAAGACAAAAGCTAGCCTAAATCAAAAGGGTACTTCGTGACACTGGGCACCTGACAGGTCCGAAAGCCACATTCACACAGTGGATGATTTTCACGTAATTCTCCTTTCTCTTGCAGTTTTGAGAGGCCTGTTTGCAAGCTATCAGAGCACCTTCCCTAGCCCGGCTGCCTAGGCTGCCGTTCACGGCGCAGCGCGCAGCCGGCCCTCGCCGACGCGAGGCTGNTTTAAAAGTATACAATATGCTCTACGAGGAGATAAGATTTTAAGTGCACCCTTTGCTATAAACTATTCTGAAAAACACTGGGTTGTCAACTGTATCTTGATTACTCAGAAGTACAGAAGAGGAAAGGTTAACCTTCATCAGCCTGCCTGTCACAAACACCTCCCAGCCCTGATTAATGGGCAACCTTGATAAATCTATAGTCTATAACATTAGTCTCCAGCTCAAAAGCCAGCTCGGAAGATAGCTCACGAGTATGATGCACAATGATTACAGACAACAATAATTTGACATCTGTTCTCTACCACACAAGTCCAACCCACAATGATTAATGTCACAGGAATGCGCAGTGAGAATAAAATATTAATCTTTATAAAAGGATGCTCAGGAGGCATTATCAACTTATGAGCACCCAAGCAAAGCCTTCAAATGAAACACTGACACAGAAACTATCTTGAAGCTAAATACACGTGACAAATTTTTTGTCTTAAAAACATGTCATTTGGAGGGACACTGACAAATGCATTTCTTTATTTTATGGTTCATTTAGTTAATGTGGGCAAAAAAATAAAACCTTATGCTTAGTAATCTCACTTCCGCTACACAGCATGGAGACAAAGCTTGTAATTTTAGTCATAATTAAACAGTAAGAACACTTATAAATGCTCTGTGCTGTCTACTAATATTTAATAGACTCACAGTTTCCTAATGGAGAAATCACTAGATTTCCTATTTAAGAATACAGCAGCTACACAGCTCACTTGGTAATTAGCTGGAAGTCATTTGTAAAACAAAGCAACAGAGAATACAAACAACTCTATGGGACAAAACAAATCGGATAAATCACTATTTACATAAAACCAAAATTTTGAAGTTTGCAAGGATAAGACATTGCATTTAACTGCCAACCATAAGTACTTGCACATTTAGAAGTGAACACATGCATTAGGTTATTATAAAACTGTTCCACGCTAATTTTTAAATTCATACTTATATTTGGGCATACTCTTACAGAAGACTTTTACAATGCAGAATTGTTCCAGGTGCTGCTCTGAAGAAGTGCTTCCTCTGTTTCCAGGACTGAGGCGGCGGGTGTTTGGAGGGGAGAGGGACATGGACGGAAGGAGAGAGAGATGCAGGGTTGGTCTCAATCAGAAGTTTGCTGCTTTACACCGACAAGAAAGATCTTGCGTGCACTGCAACAGAGCTATGTAAATTATTGTGGTAGGGGTAATAAGTGCTCCTTATTTATACATGCATTTACTTCTATATGGTCATATACAGTTAGTTTTATGAAATTATTATATATTCATATTTGTCTTAGGTTTAAAGATACATACATAAAATACTATGTATGTATGGCATATGTAAGAACACACTGGCGTACTTACGTCCTCACTGAGCAAGAGGTATACGTATGTGTCTAAGTAGTACATTTAAGGCTCTATTCAAGTCTCAAAATCAAATAACTTGCTGAATCAGGATGTTAATCACTGACAATTTAAAATGCTTTACTGCATGCAAAAAGCTGCATCCCAGTTAGCACAGATGAACACCGGGGTGTTGTGTTCAAAGACCCTACAGAAGCATCCAGCCCCCACGCAAAGGACTTCTGCTCAATGATTTTCTTCTCTGCAGAAACCAGGGAGCGGGACAGAGTCAAATGAACTCCTCCAAAGCAGAGACTGGCAACCTCCCTGTTCACAACTATCCTTTACCCCGCTGATTATCACTACCTGGGCAGTATACACACACAAAAATGAGACAAATCATTCATAGAGAGCATGGGAAAACATGGCAGTTTAGCTCTTGAAAACACTCCTAAAGGGCAGACTCTCAGATCATCACGGTGATTTAGCCCTTGGAAATAGTTGTGCTAAGCACTGTGGAGAATTTCTGCAGCAGCCATGACCAAATGATCTTTTCAACAACCTTCCAGGAAGCGTTTCCTCACATGCGAAAGGGAACAAAGATGAAACCAATGCATAACACGGGTCTACTGTGTGAACAGAAAAAGAGCAATCGAGCATCATCACGTTAGGGATTATTTTCCATGCTCACGAAAAACAAGATGCAACCTTACGCTTTTCCAGAAGAAAATGCACGTTTATTTTGCCATAGCCATAATAGATTATTGATACGAATGCGGAGGGGAAAAAGGCAGATCATCTAAGATGCGCAGAACAGGCCTTGAACTCGATGAATACAACCCCTGAAAATGGGCAGAAACAGCTGTCTTTATGTTAGCAGGGAATCAACAGGAAAATGTATTCTTCTTAGTGACATTTGAATATTTGTTTGTTTCAAGGATGGAAACCAGAAGCATGACGATCTGATACAGATTTAGTCTATACAGAGAGAAGATTTCTACTTGTTGGCCTCTGTAAATAACTACAAGCTTAGAAAAACATGCCCCTTGAAGTCACTCAGCTACTGTTTTCCTATCCAAGACACATATACAAACACACACACATTCTGCTTAACATTGCTTTGACTGACTAGATACATACTGATTTTTCTTTTTCCCTTTGCTACTAGGGCCCAATTACGAGCCACTGTTAGGACAAAAGCACAGAAACCTAAGGATTGTACACGCTTTTCCAGCCAGGGCGAAGAAAGCTTACCAAAAATAAGTCCAAGTGCTGCCAAGAAGGAAAGTTACCTTGAATTTCAGAAGGAAACATAAATGGCACATGACATAACCAGAAAAGAAGTGAACAAGTCTTAAAACTGTATTTTACATCCTTTTTTAAAGACAACACCGTAGCACCTTCTCATCCAAGGTCCCAACTCTTGTCCTAAAGACCACTGAACCACCCATCGCTCAACATCGCTCTTCAAGCACAATGCTTTAGCAAACTGTTTCACACACCCACCTCCCTCACCCCCAAATCCTTCAAGCTTCACAAATTCATGTATTTTGAATTTAATTCCTCTGGAGACACAACTAAATCTTCCTTGACCTCTCAAGGCACAGATTAGAGCATTTTTTCCTCCAACAGAAATATACTTGATGAAACGCTGTTTGATTTTCGGTACATTTTACAGCATTCCATCAATTCCACAATACTGTACTGCATATTGCTTTTAGAAAAGAAAATCTCATTTCTGCAATATGATACAGGATTAGTTGGATACTTATATGAAAGTATTGCCTATCAGTTAAAAATTATTGACTCGAGGAGGAGGAGGAGAGGCAGTCGAACTACATTTTCATAATAAGAACTCAAACGCAGAGAGCAAGGCGGGGGGAGCGGAATCTAAATTTAACAAAGGCTGTGGTTAGGGGTTTAGTTTAATTTCAAGTGAGTTTTATTGTTTGTGAAAGGTTCCCAGCACAACTGGTTCTCCAGACACAAGCTTTATAGAGAATTACCAGTGGCACGAGAAGCTTTTAAGATAATGCTTTGTTTCATCGACACACAGACACACAAAAATACACGCATACATGAGGTCACACCACAGAGAAGGGAGGGCAGCGCAGAGTGCTGTCCTGGTTCCAGCTGTTTACACCAGTCAAGGACTTTCCAGCTTCCCATGCTCTGCCAGGTGCACAAGGAGCTGGGAGGGAATGCAGGCAGGACAGCTGATCCCAATTAGCCATCAGGGCTATTCCATACCACCTGATGCCAAGCTCAGTATAGAAACTGGGGGAGTTGGCCGGGGAGGGAGTGATTGCTGCTTGGGGGCAGGCTGGGCATCGGGTGGTGAGCAATTGCGTAGTGTATCACTTGTTTTGTATATTCTGTTGTTATTATTGTTATTTTCTCTTTCTCTGCTGTCCTATTAAACTGCCTTTATCTCAACCCATGGGTTTTAGGGTTTGGTTGTTTTTTGGTTTTTTTTTTTCCCCTCCCTGATTCTCTCCCCCATTCCACTGGGGCAGGGGGAGGGTGAGAAGCTGCGTGGGGCTTGGTTGCTGATCAGGGTTAAACCACAACACGTGCCCAGCACTGCTCCAGTCCAGCTGAGCTGCGGCGGGGTGAAGAGCGTCCCGCGCGGGCAGACTGCGCCACGCACGCCAGGCCGGGCGGCGCTAGCAGCATACGTGCCTTGAATCCCCATTGCAACTCAGCTGAAGCGCATTAGATTTAAGACATTCTTAGCAGCCAGTGACATGAAAATCCCTGGTTAGGAGCCTCCTGATAAGATCCAAAAGCCATTAAGTAGTACTGTTCTGTCAAC
Source organism: Scopus umbretta (assembly GCA_013400535.1). Taxonomy (NCBI): domain Eukaryota; kingdom Metazoa; phylum Chordata; class Aves; order Pelecaniformes; family Scopidae; genus Scopus; species Scopus umbretta. The sequence continues at coordinate 25,693 of VZTL01015032.1, forward strand.
AAAACTGGACTGAGTTCAGATTAATGACCCTGCTATTAAAACCGATTAATTTAAATTTCTCAGGAGCTCTACAAGAGAATAATGTTGGACTATACCATTTGCTGCAACCCACAGGACCGAGTTTGAGAGTTAGGTTTAAAAACCAAACCAGTCACGCACAATTTCCCCTTCCACCTCTGCAAACGGGATTGGTTGAATAAGGGAAGCCAAAGATTAATATAGTAAGGACATGATGTGTCCCTACAGCCTTCCTCAGGAGTGCTTTTTATAGTTGCAATTTCTTGTTTTATCTGAGTTACCTCACTTTCCTCCTATCCAAGACAGTCCAATACAATACCTTGTATTACTGACTTCTGCTCCAAAGACCTTGCAACCTAAAAGCAGCCAGGAGAAGGAAAATCATTACACAGACAGCGAGCTGAGAATGAATGAAGGAAAGGAGTAACATTGATGTACATATCTGAAAAAGCAAACATTAAAATGGTATGAGAGACTGGTACTATTTCACCTGAGCCCCAACACCAGCAACTCCATCTGCATTCCTCCTTTTTATTCTTGCAAACCCTGCAATTCAGAATAAAATTATGTGATGTGGCTCATAAGGGCTGAATCATTTCAAAAGATCTCAAAAGTGAAGATCAAGCTGAACTGCATTTGGACTTGCTGGTGCAGTACGTGGTGACATGGCTGGTAGACTCTGTTTTTCAGAGATTTATTCTTACTTCATCACCATCCATAACTGCAGGAAGTAAATTTACAGCCTGTGTTACACCTTGTTGCTCAGGTGAGACTGTAACTCTACTGAGGGCTTCCGTACGGAAAAGCTCTATCTCTTTCGTGAAAGGTTCAGGGTCTCCAGGTTCTCTATCTTCCAGTCTTAATTCTCATCAGACTTTGGGTTTTGGTTTTTTGTTTGTGTTTTTACCCAAAGTTTAAGGTTTGAACTTGCATGTAGCATGTATCATGGGGGGGGTGTGTGTGTGTTAAATCATCATTATCATATCATCATTATTTTACCATTTCATCATTATCATCAATCATTTTACAGGTACTTGTTATAAATCATAAACTTGGAGAATAACCTTACTGCAAATTGAGTCTATATAAGAAGTGCCATCAAAATATAAAGCTCGTTCTTTGAACATCATTCTTCATTGCTACTCATGCAAAATTAGGGGGAAAAAAAAAACAAAAAAAAACCCACACAACTTCAAGCGGAAAGAAGTGGAAAGAGCCACTGTACTTAATTCCACGGTTGTCAGTGCCAGCTCCATGCAATACCCCACCTTCTAGCAGTGCCGCTGAACTGCACCAGGCGCAAACGCATGCAGTTTTGTGAAATTAAGGACCACTACAGATTGCAGCATTGATTGTGTTGGCTTTACCCTTGTTTGCTAACTGGAAGAAAGTCAAAGTTACTAGATCCAGCAAAAGTTACATAGCTGTGGTTAAACATTACCTGATCTGGTATGACACCTGCCAGTACAAGCAAGAAAAATTTTTAAATTGGAACCAGAAAACTTTGTTTTATCAGCACTTTGCAACACGTGGTCCCAGCATTTCTGATCCCACAGAAGAATCCTTTCAAATTTCCTTTATCATTGAACCATTGCCTATTTGCTCCCTCATTAACTTCCGACAGCACATAAACACTTAGTTTAGGTTAGTTTTATCTGCAGTCATCTAGAAAAAGAATAAAATGTTTCACCTCAGATGAAGAAATCTGTAAGACAAGTGCTTGAACTTACCTTTCACCGGTCCGCTAACGTAAAGACAGAAAATAAGAAAGCACGGATGAAGGGCACACACTAAAAGGTTTATATGTTGTTTTACTTCAGCTAGGGGACAGCTTAGAGGGAGAGAATGATGCTTCTGGAAGGACGGACATCAAAAACTTCCATTTTCTCCACAGAACTACACTGAGCACAGAAGCTGAATTCATAGTGTTTGATAGAATATATCATAGTTAAAGTTGGAACGCATGCCAATAACACTGGACGCTTAGTGCCCTTTTAAATCAAAAACTTAGAAGTTTTTGCTTTCACTTCTTTATAATCTATAACCTGCAGTAAGTGCCAATTAGCATTTCCTCACTCATTCTAAATCTTCTTGTCCTTCTAATGGAACAACCTTAATTGGTTACAACCTCCACCGCGTTCGGCAGCAAGGACAAATCTTGCACTAGCAGAGGCCTGGAGACAGTGAATAATGCGACAATTTAATGGTTGCAAAGGTCCTGCTTACCGTGCTGCGTGAAGAGGTCACTGTGAACTATTTCTATCAAGCAGTACAGCTTCTGGATTGTGAGCCGGCTCACAGGAACGTTTAGGATGAATTCCGTAAAGAGTTTGCTACGTACAAAGACACAGGTCAAAATATATCAATCTCTCTCCAAAATACGTAAAAAACATCCGATAGCACAGAACAAGATAAACAACTACATGCTTTTGGACAAGCAAACTCATTTTTTTTGCAAACATAAAGGAGTTAGACAGGAATTTCAGAGAAATGAGAATTCCCTTTAATACGTCTGTTCTGGTTTTCGTGTCTTTTCTTTTGCCCTCTCCCTTTTATCTCAGCTTTACGCTCTTTTCCCATGTTTCATTTCAGTTTTTAGATTTCAAATTTCAGTTGTCTGTGCTATTGCCTCTTTACTTCAATCATCACATACCATTAATGGAATAATACATGACCGTATAGGCCAAAAATTACAAAAAGTGATAATTCATGTTACAAGCTTTCACCAACTAAAAAAAGCCAAAAAACAAAACCCCAAACCAAACTACCCCCCACCCCCCCAAAAACATAAACCAAACACACACATTTTAAGGTGATCAGGTACCATCACACTCATCAGCTGAGTTCCCACAGAATACAGATTTTTAAAAGACTTTTCAGTAATTTTGCATCGCTTCCTAAAAGCTTGGGGGTTTTTTGTTTGTTTGTTTTTCTTATTAAGCCTTCGCTTCTAGGTATTATTCAATCTCAATTTAAATCCTCTAAGTGACTGAAAAACTGTAGTGTTTGGGGTAAAACAGGTCAAATCCTGGTATTTTTCATTTGGTATATTTACCCAGTACTTCTGCTATCACATATGAAAATTATGATTTAGTCCAGAAACTCTACAAAGATTACTCCCTAGGCCCATGGGAAACGTACGCGTACACGTAAAAAAAGTTTATAGTACAGGCAAGCAGGAGCTAAATGCCAGGTTCCTCAAGCCACTGGAATGTTAGACTAGGATTATACGTACCTATTTGATTTCTACTTTATCTTTCTTCTCCTCATTTTGACACACCAGAACACAGAAATGAAAACAGACAATATATGGAAGCACTTGTGCAATCAAACTAGATAAAAAGGGTTTTTTTTTTCCAACTTAAATGCCATGTAATAGCACGGTGAAAGAGAAACTGATTTTTTTTCCCCTTGAAGTTAAACGTTCTCCTGAAATACTAGTTCTGATTTGGTTTCTCTGTTGTTTTTTTGCTCTAAAACATCTTCCTATTACCCCACTTACTAACAACATTCCTGTGTTTATGAGCTAATGAAATGTCGATCCAGCAGAGGGTTCACTGAACAAAAACAGTTATCATTTACATTAAATTTATACTTGAAAGAGCAAAGCATCAAGTACACAGCTTAAGAGTTTTGATGTCAGTTGCCTGATTGATAATTCTTGCTGTCTCATTACAAGATTGCACTCAATAGTTTGTCAAGACATTTGTCAAGCCTGGATGCCACACATGCTACTTTAAAAACAGGCTATTTGTGTAGCCCTAAAAATGTTTGCAAGGAAAAAAAAAAGGTAGTGAACCTAAAAGGATCAGACATCTCAGGTCATCATATTTCATCACTCCTGTGTGTGTCTGTGTATAGATAAGTATGTGTAAACTAAAGATCTAGACAAAGTTCACACTACACATTTCATTAACTCTACTCACCTAAGTTCTTTTGGATCAAATACTAATTTCACATCATTGACAATAGCTGGCAAGTATTTAAGTGCTGCCCCCTAAAAAAAAAAAAAGTAAAAACAGCAAATAAATGAGACTGAAATTCATGTGTCTTTAAAGGTGGTGCCAAGACTGCAAGAAGAGAATCACACCAGAGTAGGTTGCTTTGGCTTAACTATTCCCTGCGGCTTGCTCATAGCATATTCTTTTGCGGATAAATTAAGCTAAACTGAAACTCAATGAAAATTAAACTTCTGGATTTAACAGATTTAAAAAAGGAAAGGAGCATGAAAGATTAGTAAACGGGGAAAACTGACAACTTACACCAAAATTAGGGACTTATAAGCTCCTTCCAACAAGTTAGAGAGACCTTTTGGTGTGTCAGTGCACAACACATAAAAGTTATATTCCTCTAATCACTTTCTCCCCATCTTCTGTAGAGCTGAAGCAGCACCTTCTCCTCATCCTCCTCATCAGCCATGCTGTGGTTGTTTGGGTTTCATTTTTAAGCAGTGGAGGGGAAAATGAAACAAAAATGCACAACTGTCATTTTTCCCTGCAGTAAATTCTTGGTAGCCACTAATGAAACTACAGTTCTTCCTAATTCCCCTTGAACTTGCAGTCGTCGCTCCATTTCACAGTACATAATGAAAGGATTCAGGAGATACAAAAAGATGTTCAGTATTTTAACTGTTTGTAGTAATTTAAATAACTTTGTCTTTCCATTTCTTAGTAACAATTAGTAGTTAGTTATTTCTAGAGCAAGCATTCTCTTACAGGCGTCAAGACCAAAGTCCAGCAGTTAAAAATTGCTGCCCAGCAATTTGATGCAATCACACCAGAATACACTTTGGGTTGGACAATAGTAAAGGGACCTCTAGTAACACCACAGATAGAAGTCACTTGGTCTACACAAACAGTAATTTCAACAAGATAAAGTTGGGTGTTTTTTCTTCATTTGCAAATGGATTTAAATGTTTATTTCAAATAATAGATGAGAAAATGTTCTACTTAAGAACCTCAAGGCAAAAGTCTTTGGTTTTAAATCTTAACCTTATCAGCTCATACACACGCACTATTTTTACTGAGGTTCCTCAAGTGCTTGCATCCACTGAGCACCGGACGAGAAAAAAACCCACAGTAATTCAAATATAAGCCACAACAGCCAGACTTATTTTGCTTACCTTTGCATTGTACTGATAGCACCAAAAGGTTTGATTACAGACACAATTCTGCCCCAGAGGGGGAATGAATCATTCCCCATACAAGGCATTTCTGTCTGTGGGTTTAACGCTTAGCATCTGCAGTTTCCATCGACGAGAGCACCACGTGCTCCCTATCCTTCTGAATTAGAAGGAAGACAAGCCCTTATACTTTTCTTTTTTTAATCAATTCTTTCCTAGTCTGAAGTCCATGATGTGACAAGTGATTATACTATACAGCTCCATGGTCAGAGGAATTCAAGAGACAGAAAAATTCTATTTAGCAGTAGTTGTTAATAGTAGGAAGAGCCACAGGGAAACAGATTTGAGGAGTATTGCCTCGTAGGTACATAAAAAACCACTTGTCTGTTTTCAAACGACTACACTTTTCTGCCACAACCCTAGTAATTTTAAATCAAAAATCAAATTCCACTGTTCCTGAATGCACGAGGTCAATTGTTTCATTACAGTCACAAGGGACAGTTCGGTCCAAGT
>VZTL01015032.1:31383-53897 GCA_013400535.1 Scopus umbretta
AAAAAAAAAAAAAAAAAAAAAGAAAATGGCCGGGGGGGGGGGGGGGAGGTTAGAACCCACTATCAATCAAATACTTTGTCTTTCCAGCTAAAAATACAAGTACCATTAATGATTAATACATACTATTTTAGAGCAAAGTTCAGGTATATTATACAGTATAATTATTTTAATTAAATCATTTACATATCTTTAGATAAGATTAGCAGAGGTATCAGCGATACAAAATATGCCTTTTCTTGAATAATGTATGAAGCAGTTATTAATTTACATATTTCTCAATAAAAATGCAGATTGATGTGATTTTGGTTTGATGGTTTAAGAAAGCACATATCCATGTCAAAACCATACCCAAAAGCACAAATTTGGGCAATTGTTTTCTCTAGATTATAAAGCACTATTGGATTCTTTAGGAATTTTATTAGCTTTGCTATTCCAGCCTGTACACAAGTGGCTGCAAGTGAGCACTGAATATAACCCTGGAAATGTCACCCATACAGGAGTGGATGGCTCCAGCAGCTGAACAAATTTCTACTTAAAATATTTCACTCATGATTAAAAGTTAACAGTACACTACACTCATCTTCAAATCAGCTCATGTATTCTTTTGCAAGGTGAATATACAAATTTCTCTTTCCTTGAATATTCGTTATTACAGAAATATTGCCAACACAGCAAACAAAATGTATACGGTGAGACTGTTCGAGCACATGTTCAATTCCGTTCTCAAACTCCGTCTGTCAACTAGAACTGAGTAAATACTCAACATTTCCCACCAGTATTTGCTCAGATAAAAGAAAAAGGTATATTTCCACAGCACCGATACTATTTGGTTCAGCAGGTGAAAAAAAATCATAATTATTTTTTGTTCTTGTTTTTAATGAAGAGCAAACACCATTCACAGGAACAGTAAAAAAGTAGGGGGGGCGGGGAATGAGTTGTGAATTCAAAAGCCACTAATAGTCTCTGCTTCTACAGAATGAACTCTCCAGGAGAGAAAGAAACCTGCCAAATAACTTGAAGCCACAGCGTGGGAAGCTTGCCAACACTTGCTGACCGCTTCTAAAAGAGCAAAACCCAGACATGTCAATAGGTTAGATGCAAATTTCAGAGTGTTCCAGTTTTTATTCATAGTCTGTTTAAAGTGTCAACCTTGATCATCAAACATTTCCACGTCTGCTTGAAGGACTACTTCCATGCTCAGAAATCAAGCTCATAACTGTAATTATGCAAATAGTCCCATTATGTACACGCTTATGTGTTTTGATGGATGAGGACTCTAATGACCAGTTATAAACCGCAGCCATCGCTGTGTTTTTATTTGCTTATCATTCAAACGCACGTAGCAATAAATGTTTAGTAACACACACTAAAAAAGAGCTTGCATTTTATATCTTGAATTAAAATTTCACACTGTGCTGGCACAATCATTAAAATTAACACTTAAATGACTTAAATGAAGAACTATCAGGTAAAACTATATACAGTATCAATTTAAAGCCTGTAGTTACAACAATTATCAGCAACTCAGGTTCTACTTTATGGACAAAACAATTCAAGTTTAATATCTTTAAAGAAAATTGTGGAAGTAGATTTCCCAATTTCCAATTTCAACTGACTCAATTATAACACAGACAGCATCATCAGACAAGTAGGCTCTGCAGCACCATGATTAAATCTGTATCTGTGTAATCCAAAGGTCTACTAAAATAACTTTTCGTTGCTATTAGCTCTTGTAAAAGAGCATCTCTCATTGTAGATTTTACTTTGTTAGAAGCTGCAGCTGAATGCAGATCTTTTGTTAGCAGTGGCACAGTTGCAATGCTGGTTATTCCCCAGGATACTGAATACGTAAGTGAGGAATATTAAATTCAGCAGTTCTCATCTTTCCATATAACATCAGGAAAAAACAAATAAGCAATCTGCTTTGTGTCTTGATCAGCACTGGACAAAGGTTCAAATCCCTCGTCTCTGCAAGAAGCACACGGCAAACTAAATCACAACCTTAATTTCATAGTTACACATTGATGCCTAAGACACTTGAAAATTCAGAAACAGCATTGGAGAAAACACAAGAATGAAAAACCTTAATTCTTTGATTCTTTAATCAAACAGGTTTTCCCAATAATTGCTGTGTGATCACACTGGATACACATACAAAGCTGGAAATATCAGTCTTGCATACTTAGGCAGTAATTATGTCTAGTTTCAAGCTGGCCTGCATTAAAAATTTTACTGCCCAATGGGACTTCTCTCTTTGTGGAAAGCAAGTGACAAATTATTACTACCCTTATCAAGTTACAAAAATCATTCATTGACTTACTACAAAGCACACAAATAAACTAGCATTGGGGAAGAATAAAACGGAGAGAAAGCAGAAACAAGAGGGCATCATATGAGTAATTTTCCCTGTTAAACTTCCTCGTACACTCACTGTTATATTGATTGCCAGGGTATTATTGGAATTTTATTTTTTTTTTTTCCTGGGATGCGATTCACATGCCCATCAAGGATCAGCTCAGGTCAGCCTGCGAGCTAACTGAAGGCACCTTTCGGTATCACCTCTCATCCCTTACTTCTCCCTCTCTCTCACTGCACAAAACACACCCACAGCCATGCACTTACACAAATGTGTGGGAACTTCCCCTTCATGAATATCGTATCTATGTAGAAAAGGTACCATGCCACAGCCAAAGTACCCACACGAAGAGAGACATTTACTGACACTGGTTACATCAACCAGCTGCCAATGCAAGCTATTGAGCTGCTAAGTCAATGAGCGTAGCGTTTCAAGGATACCCTTCTAAACTATTAAAAAGCCAATTAAGTACGCCAAGGAAAAAAAAAAAAAAAAACTCACTAAGTGAAAATAATAAGGTCCAGAAAAGTCAAAGCTTTGCCTTAAATAGAATAAATTAAGCAATAATTGATGGTCACAGTTCTCTGCACAGCCAATATAGAGAACGAAATTCCTAGGTTTTATCGTTCCACAGAATAATTGCAACTTATTCCTTAAATCATCACAACCACCCCTTTATCTACAGCAGTCATCCTTTGCAACCTTTAAGATAAATTCACTGATGTGCTTATAATGACTTAACAGCTAATTGTGTTTTCCTGAACTTCTTCAGAGCTAGCAGCTAAATACTGCAGGGTTTTTTTTCATGTTGAAGAAACAAACTCACTGATGGCCTGCATGACAAGATTAGTTGGGGAGGGGAAAAAAAAAAAAAGAAAAAAACAAACCATCAGACATGGTAAGAAGGCCAGAATAAAGAAGACCAAGTGCAACAGAGGCGTTATTTCTAACAGCGCTCCCTATGAACATCAGGGAAGGGGCCATTGCAGTGCCCACGTCGCCACGGCTCTTTTCTGCCTGGTTCATTTCCAGACAGGTTTAATGAGACAAGAATGGGTAAGGAATGGGACCTACCATGAGAAAAACTAGCACACTCCTCGTATCTAAAGGTTCAAGGAGTTTCTATGACTACAACTGTATCCTAAGCCAGCAATTTAGAAAACACTTCATTCTGAAAGGAAGTTTTTCTGCAACTATTTGGGGGGAAAAAACCCCAAGCCCCCAAAAAACTGTCAGAGCACTGTGACACTTGCATATATAAACTGCATATAAAATGCATACACAAACTGCATTTTTACTCATATTTTCATGAGTAAGTTTCATTTCTTTTTCAGAACAACAAAAAGAATCCCCAAAACCCCAACCCCTAAAATTACCTTGAGGAGCTGCCTTAAAGTTCCTGAGTTTTTCATTTCTTTCTGAAGCAAGGCACATATCAGCAGTCCTCCCAGAAAGAGATGGGAGGACAGACACACGCCTTTTCTTCATGTCATTAGGGAAATGTACGCACCTCAACTCTAAGTTTTGCCTGGGCCCTGGTGGGAGTCCCAAACTCAGTCCCTCTTCACTCCTAACAGTCTCCTCTCGGACACCGTGTAAGCCTGTCATAGAATCATAGAATCCTTAAGGTTGGAAAAGACCCCTGAGATCACCTAGTCCAATCGTCAACCCAACACCACCATGCCTACTCAACCATGTCCCAAAGTGCCACATCCACACCTGGTTTTTAATACATCGAGGGATGGGGACTCCACCACCTCCCTGGGCAGCCTGTGCCAATGCCTCACCACTCTTTCAGGAAAGACATTTTTTCCCAATATCCAATCTAAACCTCCCCTGGCACAACTTGAGGCCATCTCCTCCTATCTCATCACTGGTTCCTTGGGAGAAGAGACCAAGACCCCCTCACTGCACCCTCCTGCCAGGGGTTGCAGAGAGCGATCAGGTCTCCCCTCAGCCTCCTCTTCTCCAGGCTGAACAGCCCCAGCTCCCTCAGCCGCTCCTCACAAGACTTGTTCTCCAGGCCCTTCCCCAGCTCCGTTGCCCTTCTCTGGACACGCTCCAGCCCCTCAACGTCCTTCTTGTCGTGAGGGGCCCAAACCTGCACACAGCGTTCGAGGTGCGGCCTCACCAGTGCCCAGCACAGGGGCACGGTCACTGCCCCGTCCTCCGACCCCAGTTCACTTCCAAGTCCTCCCTAGTTTTAAGTTGGGAAAAGACAAAAAAAAGATTAATACTTCTCAGTGGAGTCCATTTCTGCAAACCTTTGAGTTTGCTGGAGTCGGCTCCACTCATGAAGAGCAGCATTTCCGTAAGCATTCGGTCACCGATGCCCAAAGTCACCTGGCCCACCTTTTGAAAAGCCGATTCGATTATCGTTTCAAACGTTGCCAATCCAACACAATAGCAAACCACGAAGAACACATCTACGCAGAAGTGCATATGCTCAGGCACATGTTTTAAGAAGCGTTACAAGATTAGTACGATTAGAGCATATTTTGTACACCATTTGGGGACATATCTTAAATATGCTCCGTCTCAAAGCCAGTCACGCTGCAGTCTGTGTGGTCAGCAAGCACTGTTTGTAGGGGTCTCCATTACTTTGTCACACCTGGTAGCCGTTAGTATATCTGAAGGCTTCTGGAGAAAGAAAAATGATACTCTCCTAACACAAAAATTTTATTTTACCGCAACTGAACGCCCTGATGTATTAACACAAAGCTACACTAAAAGGGGACGAAAAATAGGGCACTATCTTGCATCATAGCACCCCTCTGCACTCGACGGAAGACAAACTGTCTGCACAAATACTTCTTCGTCGTATGGAAGTACAGTGAACTAAGATAGGGTAGCCTTGCTAAGTAGCTTAAAGTCACTTCTGGTATAATTTTGGATAACAGATAAAAACAATGGAAGTTTTATGAACTTATTTTTGTTCATTACACAGTTGAGAGTATTGATCTATCTTTTCATTAATACAAAACAGAAATTACTACTGTGATAACAACACTGGTCACTGGTAAATGAAAACAAAGCAGTACAGAGTACAGCAACGCGGTCTTGCAACAACAGAAAATTCTAACTTTTATCCCATTCTTGGGTTTATACTGGCAAGGAATGTCAGCAACCAGTAACAAAAGCTTCTTTACAGTAGCTGTTTAAGAAAACTGCAATACTACCTTAAGGTTGTCATTAGATTGAATAAATGACATTTGCAAAGTATTAAACAAAATGTATGCTGAATAGTATAACACAGGTTTTGTCTAGGATTTAAATTCATCTCTTTGTACTACATAAAAGCAAAAATACCTAATTTAAAAATGTCATTTTCTGAAGTCAGTCATTTCAAACAGCACACCTAGTCTCCAAATTAAGCATAAAATCCCTTTGCCAAATATAGTATATTCTTATGAACTATTTTGTTTGACGAAACAATAAATTTGTTTTACCCAACTCAATCTGTACATGATTCTAATGTTAATTTTCATCTTTTGTGTCATTCAACACAAAGCACCTACCTTCTATACAAGCATTCTCCTGGATGCCATTCTATTAAACTCATCAACCCAGCCAAATTAAGCCCAGTCAGCAGCTGGATGAAACAATTTCCAGGAATGCCGAAACAATATTTTTAAATTGCCCTGGTCTGCAGCAGTCATCGTTTGGGATGATGGAACCAGTGCCTCCGGCACAAAACTCAGTGTAAAATGGCACAAAGCATTATCGCAAGTAAAGTGGCATTGCGCTTTTCTAGAGATTATTGTATTTGTTGCCAGTGTAACAACAGACTTTTCCATCGAGGTTCTAAAAGACACAGCAACCTCAGTCCATGGCTGCATTTTATTACCCAACTAATTTTAAACGATGGTTATAAAGTATTCAGCCTGTTGGAAAAGCCCTGCAGACTAAGGCAGTCTCTTTTGTTTTCTTCCTAGGTACCTCAGCAGCTTGTAGTGCATTTCCCCATCTTCATTTTCCGTGGCTTTAGCAATAAATGCTTAATATTAAAGTAGGAAAAAGTACAGTATGGATACTGAGAATTATGCACCATGTGTTAAAAGTGACAAGGATTATTAAAAAAAACACCCCCACAAGAGAATTCACATTAGTGAAATGTTATCATCTTCTGTACCAGCTCTCTGTGGTCACATTACAGGGTAATTTTATATACACACCTACTTTATCAAGATTGTTTAAAGCACAGAGAACTAACTCAGCCACCAGCCTATCTTTTTTCAGTCGTCCTGAACAGCCGCGCAAAGTCACGCGTAACAGCAAACATTAGAGCAAACTGCAGGAACCCTGCTGAGAATAGTTCAGCTCCCTCGTACAAACACAGCCCAAATCAGACAGTCCTCATAAATTCGATGCAGCTGGCTCAACTGCCCTTGTTTCAAAGAGATGCAAGAATAAATTACTAGGCAACATTTGCATTTTTATCTCAACTTGAAACGTCATGCTAGGCTTCAGCTGAGCTCACGCTTAAACAGTAAAAGGTTAAGAAAATAATTATCATGCACCAATTAGCAGAGAATAGGAATAAAACCAGGAAAGTTCCCCACACTTGTAACCATTAAAAATATGTGCACGTACCAAGTGCTGCACACCTTATTTAATCAAGTAATTCCTCAAATCAAACCGGTACATGAAAAACAAAGTTTAATCTCTCTACTTCTCAACTATTACTGCAGCCCACTACCATTCATCATGCAAGAAAGATTTTTGTTAGTAAGAGGATGACCAAAACATCTGTCAGCTCAAATCACTGTTTGAATTTCCCTCTCCAGTTTGGAGAAGCGCACGCCTTAGCAAAAATCAAGTGTAAAAGGCAGCCTCTGAATGCCAACCTCCGCTGCAGTCAACGCTGACACCAACCCTCCCCCCGAACAATTACATTTAGTTAAATAACTACATTAAAAAAAAAAAACACACCAAGCTCTGCCTTGTTTTGAACATTGGCATTTATACCATACCAGCTTCTCGAATTCAAACCAATAGAACTGACTATTGCTGCCTTTACAGCCTAGGATAAAAGTGGGTTTTATTCATTCTTACACCTTAATGTTTTGATTGCGACATATTTGAGTCCACTAAGAGGTATAAATGCTAGTAAAGCTCTGCTCAAATCGTGTTCCAAGAATATATGGATATTTTACCTATTTATTGTAAAAATACGTAGCTGAAGCATTACAACTCAAATTTAAAATAAACTTTTAATAATGTTTTTAAATAGTTATTATTTTGCAGTACCAAAAGCTCACAAAAGGAAACAGACCTTGACACTCTGAAAAAACAAACACCACCTTTTTTCCCATGCATACGCCAAGCCAGCCCCTACAAATATACACCTTAAGGACCGGGCGACCAGTTCTTCAGCCACGGCGCGACCATTAACTGCACCGACGCGGCGGGCAGCAGCCCGGAGCCAGCACTGGGGTTACCTTCGGAGTCCCCTCCCCTGACCAACACCGCGTCGGAAGCGGCGAAGGACGGACCGCTGACACAGGTAATGCCTCTTCCCGTCTCCAGGCCAACGCAAGGCTTGCCGGAGAAGCCTGCGCACAAGCTCAGGCCGATGCCCTTCCCAGCCATGAGACTGGGAGTCAACGCATCCTCAGTCCTGCAAAGCATGATTGTGGTGCAGTAGATTTTGCAGCCAGACAGGGCTTTTGCTCTTTTGTTTGTTGTTTTTTTTTTTTTTTTCCTTTTAAGTCTTGAGAGAAATTTAATCAATGCTGTGTGCAGTTATACCTGCTTGCACTCAACAGAACTGCTGAATGCCACTTTTAACTTGCCCTCAACAGAAACATTCTCAATTTTGTTTTCCTTAAAGGCTGAAACTGAAGTCAGGTTTACAAAACAGCCACATATATAACTTCTTCCCTACCCTCATAAATTTCAAATAGCCATAACCCTAAAAGAGTTACAAATTCAAAGTCTATTTTTGTGCTCTACAACCTTAAATCCTTGTACAATTCATAGTTTTCTTTTGAGGAAACTTTTTTTTTTTTTAAAAAAAAAAATGTACCCAAAGCCTTGAAAAATCTAAACTTAAAAAAGGGGCAATTTAAATGCAAAATATTAAGTAACTGAAGACCTGAGCTACAGTCAGAAACAGCTCATCAGCTTCCACAAGGACATAAATATTTGAATAGATAAAGAGTAATTCCTGCTAAGAACATAAGACTGCAGTCATTTGTTCTCCCCCGCACAGTGTCAGCTTGAAGGCTACTCTTTTAACAGACAGGCTGGGGGGGAGGGGAAAAAAAAAAAAATTCAGTATAACCAACCCAAAGAGAAAAGTTGCGAGCATTTCAGAAAAACTTTCCAGTGACAGTTCTGCTTCACGTTGATAAACTATCAAGACAGATTACAATTTTTGCAAGGAGAAATAGAAATATTCAAATGTGTGAATTAAGCATCTGTCTCTTTTAATGTGAAGCACCTTCATTTTCTATGTGGGTCTTTTCAACGTCTTATCTCTCCAGACAGACTTATTTTGTATACACTTATTTAGCTTCCCCAATATATATTAAAAACAGTAAAAAAAAAGCCTGAAACTGCTACAGCTAGATCTGCTGATCTTAACTGCACACCACAGGGACCCAGCAGCTTATCTGCTCATCTTCATTAGTTTTCTACAAAACTTCAACAGAGTATCCAACAGCACAAGAAATGCCCACTGCAGCACATTGACGGTTCATATATGCCAGCATTCATCTCCAAAGGTGGCCACCGGAGATGACATTTACAGTTCTTGTGGTCCACTCCCCTCCTGGCTCCCTCAGCATCCTTTAGAGGCTGCACCTCCACCCATCACAGAATCGTTCAGGTTGGAAAAGACCTCCGAGATCATCTAGTCCAACTGCCAACCCAACACCACCATGCCTACCAAACCACGTCCCAAAGTGCCACATCTACACCTTTTTTTGAACACAAACATCCTTTCAGAACATCTATGGACCTGTGGTCTGTAAATCTGCCTAATCTCTTTCTGGGCCTGCTGACACTGTCTGCCTCCGTAAGTCCCTTGCACGCTTCAAGAAAGGAAAGATTTTTCTTTTACTTGTTTTGAACTAACCTCCTACTGATGTCAGTGAGTGCACCCCATTTCTTGTACTGTGGGATTTGGTGCAGAAGAGTTCCACAGACAACTCCCCCGCCAGGAAGGTGCACCATTCCCAATCCTGGTTCTCCGTACCCCTCTATTTCCTGAGGTACAGAGACCAGAACAGCACCTGGCATGCAAGATGCACAAAGGGTATCTAACAACAAAATGACAGCCCTGCCACGTTCTCATTATCCCTCTGACTGAGGCCCAGCACCCTGTTGCTTCTTCACCTGCCACTGCACGTGGAACTGATGACCCCAGAGAGGTGTCAGTTATGACTCCAAGGCATCCTCCCCAAACTGCAACTGCCAGCTTCAAGTAGACCATCATACAGGGATTAATTTACTCTTCCCGAGATGCACTGCCTTACGTTTGTCTACCTTGAAGCTCACCTTTTAGGCCACTCAGGTTTGCGAGGTCCTTCTGACATTCCTCACCACTTAAGTGCCAACTCCAGATCACTGGTGAAAGATGCTGCATGAACCCTGTAATGTCACGTCCACTTTACTTGGTTACTGACGTGCTCCCAGGACTCCAACAGCGTTGCCAGGCAAGATTCACAGAAGCCATCCTCGCTCTCTCTCAAAATAAAACCCCACATTTACCCACCTGTTCGATAATTTTATTCTTTGTAATAGAACCACACATTTCTAGTTGCTGAAAAAACTGTGGTGCTTCAGTGCATATTGAACATAATAAAAGAAATCTCATGAGCTGCAAAAAGCCAATACTAACAATTACGTATTCTAAGAGCTAAGTAATTAGAGTCCAAAGGAGATGAAAATAATGAATAATGAATGAAAGGTTGCCAAGGCTTCTGAAAGACATCCACAAGCACACTTCTCGGACAACCCCACACTGGCTCATCTGTCAGTGCTTCATCTACCAGCACACTTCACATAGCCAAATGCAGACACGGTAGCTGTGCTCTACCCAAGTGCGCAGAGATCCGAATGTGAATGATACACAGACTAGGACAGACACTGCTGCAGTGTGATCTCTCTAGCCTTTGCAAGGAAGTTTGTCTTCTTTTCCTCCATCTCAGGTGAAGACAACCAAACCTCTTTTTGGGGGTATTTTAATTTTTTTTTTCTTTTTTACAAGGCATAAATTGTTGAAAAAGGAAAAAAGCTCATGTTCAGCTGCCTTCCTGAAGTAGGCCTCACAAACGAGTCTCAGGAAAATTCAATCCTCAATCTGAAAACATCCTATTTGTGAAACACCAGATAGCACACTCTGAGTCACTGACTCAAACTTACCAATTTCCATTCAGGATAGATGCTTTGTCAATGGAATGAAAGTACAGCTTTCTTGAAACGTGTAATATCCCCATTTTGTTATCAGATGATACACTCAGTCTCCCTGCCTAAAATATTCAAACTCAGCAGCTTTATCCCCACTATCAATTTTTGCTGTGTGCTCAGCATGGTATTACTAGCCTAAGACCTGCACGCACTCAGCTACAGAGGACTAGCGTCTTTGACTTAGGTGTTCTCCCGCTGTGCTCTTCCCAGCTCTCTTCAAGAGGAACCTCTTGCACCGGCACAGTACTTTGCCACTGTCTGTCTTTGCATCCCAGCTGCTCTAAAAAAATTCTTCCAATGCACAACCACTGCACATCTGAGCAGGAGGAGTCATACTGTCAAACTGTCCCCAAATTCAACCCCAATTCTTAGCCTGTTTCTGATCATCATCTTCCAACTGATTCAGCACAGCTAGGTCAAGAATTACGTCCTTTTATAAATTCTATTTGGAACCACAAGGAGAACTTCAAGGTATAGCTTATTAAACGTGCATTTATGACAGTCTCTGTGCTTTTCCGTGGTGAGATTCACTAACAGAACATGAGACCGGTATTAGCACAACGACCTCAGACTCCCCTGGATACAAAAATCTGCCAGCCCTATAGTTCAATGCTTCTGCTCTGTGATACCAACACCCGCGTTCATTTGAGGTCAGAGACCACATTCCCAATTCCATGAGCCAGCCAATGCTATCAAAAGTAGCTACCTTTTTAAAGGGACAAGAGAAGAGGGGTCTGGGATGGAGTTTGCGGTCTGACTCATTAATGATTTTCCGTTAAAAACATGTACTAGGGCTTAAGATACCATCTTGAAGTTCCTGAACAGCCTAGGATATAAATAAGTGCATAGGAATACGAGGATCTACATCGTCATCAACATCTTAAAGATAAAAATACCTTAAAGTTAATGTTATGCAAGTTAAATAAGCTAAACATCGTTTAACCACTAAGTTCTCTTTTAAAAATAAAAGTGAGGTATTTGCAGCAATTTAAGTAAACTTACTTGTTTGAAGCACATTCTTTATATAGTCACAAACCCTTCATTAGAAGCACTAAGTATTAACCATGTCTGAGGTAAAATATGCTTTTGGGGACAAACACAAGGGCACGCTTCACTGACCGCCTAACTGTGGTTTAGGATGCAAAAGTAAAGCCAAGACAGAGACCTGTAAAGTACATACCTTCACTATGACAGTTTGATCGGAGATGCTGCTCATCATCTCATTGATGGACTTAAAGAGCTGCAGCAGAGACTCCCTGAAGTCTGCTTCTCCTTTGTTTTCATAAAGTCTGAAAAATAATTAGGTTTCATAAGCATGATCTAACTAAAATGGAAATACATTTTTTAAAAAAATCTGTTTGAGCAACAGATGATGTTCATCACATTACTTTCAAGTTCAAGAATTTCTAGAAGTTTCTTCACTGAACCAAGAGTTTTCTTTCACAAAAAAATAAAGACAAGACAGACTGACCGAGCTGGGTCAGCAGGAACAACAGATTTTTATTTTAAAGCTTCCTATGTAAAACGCCACATCCAGTATTGTTGTTTACGCCTTCAAGTCACAGTGAATCCCTCAGCGGTGACCCAATTCCACATGCCCACGCAGCAGTGGGATAGAGTCTCTCCACCCTGCACAAGAGCTAGCAGATGTCTGGGAGGACCAATGCCAAGCAGCATTCTGATATGGAAGCCAGAAAGCATCCAGACAACTTGCCAGCAAACATTAAAATCTACCAGTGGCCTAAGGTGAGTGACCTTAAGCTCCGTGAAAGAAAGAAAAAGCCTGTCAACCCACTATTTGCCGAAAAAAAACCCTTCTTTTTCCACGGGAAAGGAATGGTGCAGTTAAAATGCATTTCACCTCTAATTTCTGGCTCGCTGACACTACGCTAGTTAAGGCTCAGTTTCCCATACAGTCACTACAGCTGCTGCAGAAGAACGACTAATCCACAGCTAAAGTTCGCGAGGCAGGTCCCTGTGCCTTCAGGCGGGATTCTTCAGAGCTGATCTCTCCACAGCGACCCCTCTTTGTTTTTCTCTCTCTCTGTCAGATGCTTTCAGGGGGATAAAAACTGTCCAGAGACACCTGAGCAACACCAAAGGCAAAAAATATACAGCCAAGCCGAAGAACTTGGTCCACTGGTTCAATACAGCACAGGAATGAGTAGTCCTGAAACTCCCTTGAATATCTGAAATGCAGCATGATCTCTGGTTCAGGTGCAGGATGAGATAATTCTCACTATGAAATGGAAAAGGAGGGGGAGAAGACCACTAGCTCTACATAAATCCTTTATTTTTTTTCCCTTCTTTGGCAATATGTATGACTTACCTACACAAGGGCTGTTGCAAACACACATTTTTGAACCTCAGCTATGCAGACTTAACAGGACCACCCCCTCATACATTCCCCCCTCCCCCCCAAAAAAAAAAGAATCAGCACTTAAAAGAAGCCCAGGAGAATCTAAACAGGGGTGTTTATAAACACCAGATGGGACTTTTTACCCAACTAAAACCCCACGCTTACCCGGTCGGCTTTGAGTGCCTCCAAGGGCCTCATCCA
Source organism: Scopus umbretta (assembly GCA_013400535.1). NCBI lineage: Eukaryota > Metazoa > Chordata > Aves > Pelecaniformes > Scopidae > Scopus > Scopus umbretta. The sequence continues at coordinate 44,715 of VZTL01015032.1, forward strand.
GCAGCAACAGGGCTTCCAAAGCCCTCCTCGGTTCCACTAGCTCTGTCCCCGAACTCACCCAAACATTTTGCACCAAGACCCATTAGAGCAGCTCCCAGCACGAGCTGGGAGTTCTCCACTGAGACAACTGAAGTGCTCCACTATTTTCCTCCATTTTCTTCTGGGGTTAAACCCAGTAAGAAGATCTGGAATGTGGTCTGCAGCTCAGAAAGAGCATCACACCTGGGAATTTTATATGCACAGTCATAGTATGATTTCTTCATATTTGAAGATATCATGATGGACCACCTACTCCAGAAGGAAAGAGGCTTATCTTTTTAAGACAAACATGGAGTTCAGAATGTTCTTGCTGCTTTACACTGAAACAAACGCGTAACATTTTTAATGCTGTGTTCATAAACCTTTGGGAGCCACAGATATTACAAAAGACTATTTAACCAGTACACAGGGGAAATGAACGCTACAGAAAAAAAAACATTAAATTGTGTTATTTTGCTATGCAAACTTCTATTTCCCTTTTAGGCTAAAACTGGGGGTTATGCAGGAAAAATTACTTGTTAACTCCCAATTTCAGTAATGGATTTCAGTATCCCCCTGAACAGATTAAAGAGGTGAAACTAATACCAATACAAGGAGTAACTAAACTTGACAGTCCAATAAATCAAACTGCTTCAGACAAAAGCTTTGTGTTACAAAGAGGAAATTGTAATAAAAATAAAGACATTAGAAATGTGTTTCTACTGTCAGTTATTAACATATGTTTATTTAATACACTTGATAATGCACAAAAACACTGCAGCTATGAGAAAACCAGTATTACACCAAGTTGACCCTCCTAGCACGGCCTTCAAAATTTTAAGACTGTTGTAAACGCAACAGATCCACTGGGATCATTACTGAGTAAACCAAATAAAGGTATTTCTAAAGTTCACTTATAATATTTTGCCTTTATAAACCTTGATATACCGAACAAATAAAGCCTGGTGACAAATCTAACTAGATGAACTAGGCTTCTACGTATTTATCCAGAACTGGAGCTTGCCTGCAATCACATTACTAAAATGCTCCATATATTCAGTCCACTGCCATATTACCAAAGTTAAAAATATGTAATATTTTTTAATAAAAGATTCTGTTTCCTTGTTGGGATTTCTCAGTAAAACACTAACGATATTTCAGAACACTGCTACACTTCTGCTTTATAATCACTTCAAATCACACACCTCAGGCAGGATTTAAGTCTTGCAGCAGAACAAATCATGGTGTCGTTCAGCATTCAGCAGCTTCACTGATTAATCCTTGTCATTGAGAGCTGTGTCTTCCCAACGCTAAAGAACTGTGAATTAGTGCTTAGCACAAGGAAATCCAATGGCCAAGACTAGAGGGTCATATTGTCCGTAAATCTAATCTGCAGCAAGAGATAATTATTTTTTTCTGTTGTAAAGTGATCTGTAGGACCTGCAACAGTGTGAGTGACATTCAGTATTTTATGAATCTCACAGCAAGACTCCTACAGAAATAAATTACAATCTTACATTTAGAGAAAGGTCGGTGAAATTGGTAACTTCAGAGCTCTACATAAATCCCTCGTAATAAGGTTGTTACCATCGCTAACAAGTAGTAAAAGAATTGAATCTAAATGAAGGTGAATACATCATCAGCTTGTTTTATAACTTTTTTTTAATATTTTGTGTATAAAACACAGTACTGACTTCCAAATTAACTTAGAAGAATTACTTATGCTTGGCTTTATGGATGGACGCCCACTGCAGACAGCGCCGTTCGCCACGAGGAAGCCGAGCGGGGAGCAGATAACAGCCCCCCGGCAGGCACAGAAAGAGCTTTTATAGAAACCCAAATGATTCTCCTATCAAAAACCACTGTCGCTCTTGAGGAGAAGCGCTCTGCAGCCCTTCTTTCTTTCCACTTTCTCGGCTGGCTCACTGAAGCCTACCGAGACTGCAGGGCCCTACAAACTGCAACCGACCACCAAGAGCTGCTTTCTGCTCCGACAGGCGGGCGGCCTGGGGAGCTCCGAGCTGTTGGGGTTTAACCCCAACAACACCTGCGGTTTTCTTTTACAAGGCAGTGCATCAAGCAAAGAGCATCTCGTACTCCTTTTCCCCCCTCGCTGTCCACCTATTCCGACTCTCTTCCCTCTCCGTGTCTGGCCTACGAATAAAGCCCTCTACAAACCACAGCTTCTCCCCGAGCCCTGCGAGCACCACGCAAGGACAAACAGCACATTTCCCATCCGGAAAAGCTGTCCCTTTGCTTTGCTGCAAAGTTTTCTATACTTTCGTCTTCCCAGACTTCTGCAGCCATCTAAAGAAGGCCACTAGCAAAGCCGAGGCGTGGACGAGGGAGAGGGCAGTATGGCTACGCAGGAGCTTCAACATTTCAGTCACAGTATCAGTTACTAGCAAAAGTTTCCCAAATACTGGCAAGCTTCATGTGTGCAGAGACCTAAACTACAGAGAGCTGCAACACATCACGATTTTAGCAGCACACTGCTACGCAAGATATACATCTCGGACACGGGTTTCTTCTGTGTACTTCTTGAACCCAGGTTCAAGTTTAAGGGAATCTGGCTTGCTCTTAGGGAACAGCTGCCTCCTGAAATAAATTCTAACAGTGCAATATTGAGCAAGTTTAACTCGTGGTGTTATAACTGTGACCCTTTTTGAACAATACTGTCAGTGGAATTACAGGAGGTTTCAGCATTAGCCATACTTACTGATTGAACAGTATCCTGGACCGCACTATGAACTTGAAGATGTACTCCAAAGCTTTCATAGCTTTAAAGAGTTGATCAGTGATACCACACTTCTCAGCATTATCCACGTATGTTTTCAAAACTTTAGTCAGTTTTCTGTTTAAAAACAAAAAAAACATACAAGTTACAAGTACGCACAGAGAGAGTATCAATTTTGAAGGGTTTAAAGAAAAATTCTGTGCCTAAGTAGTGCCCACCAAGTTACAAAATTAATTATGCAACTAATAAAGTCATTACATTCTTGTTTTTGGTGGTAAGTAGCTGCAACCTATCCTTAAGGAAAAAAGAAAAAACACAGACCATAAAAGCATTCAACATATCAAGATTTACTGTATTGCTTGTAAGACTTATTTTCTGCTGGATATTTAGGGATATTCTGATTTAGGCTATTATAAAGATGCAACTACTACTATATAAAATAATAAAAAATAATGAAATTAAATGCAAACACATCATTGAAATTAAAACACACAGAATGGGAGCTTCTTCATTAAACAAGGCCTCCCCTTCACATAGTATTCCCATGGATTTTTCAGCTAGAATTTGTGAAATTTATTTCTCAAAAACGTATATAACACCAGCTGGAAATTGTCTTATTCCACGTTTTAAAGTCTATCAAACTTGAAACAATTTTTAAAATAATACCATTTCAACTACCTCCCTTCCACTGAATATAAATCATGATTTTAGTGCAACTGCAACCATTTCACATCATCCTAGCTATACTGTACATTTCAACATGCACACTAAAAGTAAATTAAGTACAACATTATGTACCACTAACAGAAAATAACATTGAGTAGACAGATATCTTGATATATGTGCAGTTATTTTAATAAGGGTAAACTGCCTAGGAATTTCAAGTAATCACTTAGAGATTGTCAGTGCAACCTGCCCAGAGAGTGGTGGTGAATGGAGCTCAATCCAGTTGGCGGCCGGTCACAAGCGCTGTTCCCCAGGGCTCAGTACTGGGGCCAGCCTTGTTTAATGTCTTTATCAATGACCAGGATGAGGGGATTGAGTGCACCCTCAGTAAATTTGCAGATGACACCAAGTTGGGCGGGATTGTCTATCTGCTGGAGAGCAGGAAGGCTCTGCAGAGGGATCTGGGCAGGCTGGATCCATGGGCCAAGGCCAGCTGTATGAGGTTCAACAAGGCCAAGTGCCGGGTCCTGCACTTGGGTCACAACAACCCCATGCAACGCTACAGGCTGGGGGAAGAGTGGCTGGAGAGCTGCCTGGCAGAGAAGGACCTGGGGGTGCTGGTTGACGGCTGGCTGAACACGAGCCAGCAGAGTGCCAGGTGGCCAAGAAGGCCAACAGCATCCTGGCTTGGATGCCAAACGGTGTGGCCAGCAGGAGCAGGGCAGTGACCGTGTCCCTGTAGTGGGCACTGGTGAGGCCGCACCTCGAATGCTGTGTGCAGGTTTGGGCCCCTCACTGCAAGAAGGATGTTGAGGGGCTGCTCTTCTCTGGACAGAGAAGAGCAACGAAGCTGGTGAGGGGTCTGGAGAACAAGCCTCTGAACTGAAGAGCAATTTCTTTCCTGAAAGAGTGGTGAGGCATTGGCACAGGCTGCCCAGGGAGGGGGGGGAGTCCCCATCCCTGGAGGGGTTCAAAAACCGTGTGGACATGGCACTTTGGGACATGGTTGAGTAGGCATGGAGGTGTTGGGTTGACTGTTGGACTGGATGATCTCAGAGGTCTGTTCCAACCTTAATGATTCTATGATTCCTTTACTTAAACAAACTTGTGTAACAAAAGGCGGGGAGGGGACAGGGATCTGTCATGTCCATGAGCACTGGGCAAGTCAGAATTCACATCTTCCAGCATCCTCAAGCTTAAACTTGCTTCTGCCTCCCTGCATTTAAGGAGAGGAAGGATGCTCTCCATGCCCACCAGCAAAAGGGCTGCTTCCAGCTCTTGCTAATAACACCAGATGCTGGAGGATGCTTCATCCTTTACCTGCTTCACATGAAGGCTGCAACAGTGGTTGCAACTCAGTTAAGTGATCGTAATATCAAAGTTGTGACTAAAGGCCTAACCCTTCTTCACTATTTTAAAACCAATACTTCTCAAACATTTTCTGGTCACATAATAGAGACTGCATAACAGCAAAGCACACAGCAGGTTTCCCAGTCTGGATTTGTTTTTCCTCCCAACACTGCAAAGATATCCACTATGTATTTTTCTTCCAACACTAATAGTTTGAAGCAGCAGCAAAGAACCTAACTGTCAAGAAATACTTAAGAGAGAAAATATAATGGACCTTTGGTTTTTTGTTCTTCATTGCTTCCTCCCTGAAGTGACAGTAACACAGATAATACAGGGAAGAACATCAATTTAATGCACCAAACAACATATATTTGAAGCATCTTAAATAGACATGATTTCTTTCTCAAGTATAACTGAGAATTGCTTTTGAGTAGTTTCCTTACAAAACAATTCCTGAAGTAGTCAAATCATCCCCTTCTTCAACACAACAAAATCAAGACTTCCTCCTTGCAAATGACCAAAAGTTTTATTACTGTTATTTCGAGCGAGACAGACATGCGCAAGACCTACTACCTCCAGCCTTCTTCAAGAAGCTCCCACCCTCTCAAGCTCTATGGGCAAATTCCTAAGTAAGCTACATAAACAAGTAACTGAATAACATGATCTGGAAAAACTCTGCAAGCTACACTAGAAAAAGTAATTTTTAAGATTTACGTGTAGGCTAATGTAGCGCTGAAATGCTTCTTAATGTAGGTTTCCAAGACAGGATTAAAGTGTTGAAATTTTCTGTCAGCAATCAGTCCAATGATAAATACCTGAAAAAAAAAACCGCCTAATTATTGCACTATCCTCAAAAAGAATCTTTAATATTGTACATTCACACTCCTTTATTTTCAGGTAAGACATATTAATAACATTAAAAACACAGAGACTTGGGCTTTTGATTATCCTCCCAATATACTAATATTCCCCTTTCCTGTGAAAATTTCCTGTTCATAACAAAGTTTTCTGTTCCAAGCAGAAATTTTCTGTTTCTGCCCTAAATTCTGCTGTTAATCCACTAAAATGACTGGATTTGATTGCTTCCGACTTTTCTGGGAGGATGCCATCATGTAATCCAATGCACTTTTGATCAAGTCCAACTGAAACTTCAAATGTAATAAAAACTTTCCATGCATTTTAAATATGCATAAACAGCTAATAAGATCTGTTTCATTAGTACTCTTCACTCCAGCAAACCATGTTTGGCTAATTTATTCATCATTGCAGTACCTACATTTTATTCCATCCCCAATGCAAACTTACCAAAGCATCAAACACTAACGTGTCAAATGTCTCGCTCTCCGAGTTCTCCATCATTATGTTAAAAAGTGCATCCAATGTATCTTGAAGAAACTACAAATAAACACACAATTCATCACATTTTACAGGAAAAATGAAATTCAGATGTCACACAGGTTTCTACAGACATACTTGCTTTCACTGATGTATTTTTCAAAGCAATGACATTTTAAAAGTTAGCTGAAAAAGGGAAAATTTAACACATTGTTTTTCAGCAAATTATTTTTTAACTAAGTTCATTATCTATAGATCCGTATCACTCAAACAGAAAAAAAAAAAAGGTCAGAAATCACACTGGGTACACCTGAACAGTACATTTAATGTATTATAGTGAATGAAAAAGAGTGTATTTCAAAACTCAGTTTCAACAGACAGTCAACAGGATCATGCAGTTTCTGAAAACTGATGTTTCAGAGCGCAAACCAGACAAGCAACTCAGTCGCATGCCAAGTAAATCAAGTCATCTTCAGTGGGTTTGAGCTGAGCAATGAACGGTGCACAGCGTACCGCTTTTCACGACTGCATAAACCCAGATCCACAATTCCCAATGAGAGCATACATGCAGGCATGGGAAACAGAGCACGCAACCTTCTGCCCCAGCCCAGAACCTACACGACTATCACTGTAACAGAGGACGAGTCTTCGCTAGCCAGTTGGCTGGGTACCCTGATCTGTGCAACACGAAAGTAAAAGCAGATTAGTGTCAGGGGACCCGAGTTAAGCAGAGGGATAAAAGCTGGTTTTATGCATGTATAATTACAGTATTTCTTCCCAGCGACAAGTAGTACATGCATAGACCAGAGATACCCATCAATGCATTCCATTTTATCAGCACAGGATTCTGTGTCTGAGCATTTTCTTCCACCAGATGACACAAAACCAACATGGGCTCCTCCAAGGCAGAATGAGGATGGATCATGGTCTCAGTCTGTATTTGTTTTGGTTGAGAGAGAAGGGGTTCAACAGGGATTGTTCCAGCAAGTCTGTCTCAAATGAAGTAAAAGTGGTTTTTGTCTTGTAGACGAGACAAGGTTTAGTTGGGGAAGAACGTCTGAACAAACAGAAGGCAATTGATTCCTGAGATTGCAATTACAAAGAGATATTATATACACTGTGGAAGTGATGGAGAAACAGCCCGACTCCCACCTTCCTCCTTTAAAAATTTTTATCTACGCAATGAGTCTCCTAGATCAAACATGATTCACTTGGACTATTTACTAAATCCAGAGTTAAATCTCAGGAATTAACCTCCGTTTAGCAGCTCACCAAGCACTGCTGAATGCCAAACTTCCTCAAAACAAATGAACATGGAGTCACAGTCCGTGCTATTAATATCCAAGGATGAAGACACAGAAATGCCAAAATCAGCTCGCAGCTGATTTTAGATTTCAGTTCTGGGGGAAATGCAGCTTTTCATTAGCAAAGTTCATTAGCAGAGTTCAAGTTTCAAATCTGTTCACAAGGACTTCACGTAACAGCAAGAAGAATACAGGATAGAAGGTTTTGTTGTATAAAGTGGCAGGAAAACATTTCTCAGGTAGGGAGCTAGTATTTCTAGACTATTAGTTTACATTCCCATATCCTATAGACTCTCCACATAAATGGAGTCAGAGCCTCTGTTATGGGGAGATAACATTTACAGTTTCCATACGCTATTGAAAGAGTCAGTCACCGAATGAGTATCTTGGCTGATCTCTACTTAGCGACAAATGAACACCAGCAGGGAGAGGTGTTTTACTGGAGTTTTTTTAAAAAATAGGAATAGTTTAACAGAAAATTTGAGTATGTTTTATCAAATGCGTACTTTTTTGTAATATACGTGGCCTGTACCATGTATTGTATTTAAAAACACGAAGGACAAAAAAGCTGAAAGACTACAAAGGAACGGGTACAAGCTAGATACTACGAACGTGTAACAGAGCAGTCTACACAAAGATTGCTGAACATCACTGTAACAGAAGAATAACGTGAACAACGGCCTTCTACAAAAAAAAAAAAGAATAAAAACGGTGAAGAGAGCAATATTAAACATTCACTCTTCTGTCCTGCGCATAAATCAAGCTCTGCTCAGATGTCTGTGCAATAAGGAGAAGGGAGCCTGATTCCAGGCGAGCCCTGCAACAGTGCAGGGAGCGGTGAGTGCGTGCCAGCTGGAGAACTCGCCCCGCTCTTGCTTGTATTAAACCTCATTTGCGTTGCATTCTGCGCTTCTAAAATCACCAATATCCATCAGGCAGTAATCTGCTGTACATGCTCCAGTGTAATTTGGAGAAGAGGGAAAATTACAAGTGACAGAACTATGACAATGCTTGGCAGAAGCAAGTATTGGTGTCAACTTTTTAGCTACCAAATGGTCCACAACAAGAGAGCAGCAGGTAGAACCTTCCTGAAAAACAAATCGTGTAAGATACTGTTCTCACCCTACTCAATAAGGGATAATATCAGCAGCCTCAGATGTTTTAAGTTACTTCAAGATGAGACATTCATTAGGCTTTTATTAACCACATTAAAATCCACTAAAGTAAGAAAACCCTACAGGCCCTTAAGGGTCATCTGTCCCCAATATATTACATCTTTTGACACTCTTTTAGATTTGATTTATTACAACACATTCAATAAAGTCCCAGCCTACTATTTTTCCACAGCTAGAAGTGACTTTATGTAGGTCTCCGCCATCACTCAGCAGCCTTGGCAAATGTAAATAACTTGGCTCAGCTAAATATTTTCAGGAGAAATAATTTTCTTTAAAAAGTATCAGCAGCACACAGTAGGATTGCATTCCACATCCATATATTAAAAATACATTTAACATCACCATGTAAGAATTCCAAGACGTTTTAACCTTGCAAAGAAAAATGCCCTCTGCCTTCATGTACCTGTATATAAAAATTCACTGAAGTGTTAAAAAAAACCCACCCTACATTTTCAGAAATTTGTGGTTTATGGGTGTTTTACCAATACTCAACATCTGAAACGTTCTTCGAGGGCAGGGAGAAGGGCATTAGCATCCTGATGCTGAGAGATACCTGGTTACAATTTAATGTGCAAGTGCGTGCAGTAAAGGGGGGGGG
>VZTL01015032.1:56625-73936 GCA_013400535.1 Scopus umbretta
TGTGCTAAATGACTAAGTAAAATCCCTCTCAACTGTTTTCTGCAGGCCTATTCTCCTTGGTTCCTTGAAGTCTTGACTCCAGATCTGTAACAGTCACTATTATCTAGAGGTTCCAGTCCTTCAGGCAGGGAAGAAAATGTGGAACTACCTTCCGTAAGCCTTACAGACACTCTGGATGCTTCACAACAGCAAATACACAGGTGGAACACTAGACAGCTCTCTGGCTACTGGGAATCAGAAAAATTTTCCAGCAAGCCCATTAATGTGATGTCAGTTCTATTCCCGTCACCCTGAAGGACATCCATCTCAATAGCCCTGTAAGAGGCACTGGTAAGATTTACTACCCACAGGCAGTTTTCACATAGAGGGGGATGTTGCTTTTGATGCCATTTTGCCACTCCTTCTGCATTTCCTGCTATCTCCAGCTTCTAGTTGACAGCAAAAGAAGATTCAAATCTGCCTTGCCTATGCAGGAGAAAACAAAACCTCATTTTGTGATAGCTCAACAGGCTACTCAGAAAAAGGAAAACAAAAATCAACACAAGTCCCTGACTTGGACATGACATCAGGAACAGATTCAAAAACAGACTTGGTAACCATTTACACCTTAAGAACAAGAGGCCCAACACATCCCAACCCAGAGAGATCTACTGAGATGCTGTCAACTGCAAGCAGATATCCCATAAGGGATCAAATTTCTCACTTCTAACAAAAAAAAACCCAAAACCCAACCCCACAACAACACACAAAACAAAACACGAACCCCAAAGAAAACCAATAAAAAGCCACACGCACACAAAAAAAAACAAAAAACACGAGCTTGGGCCATCCACTGATGCATTCAATGTGCTACAACATATAAACAGCTGGAAAGCAAGCGTGAGGTATCAACCACCCCCTAGAGAAGGGGGGGACCCAGTGCCACACTGCCTGTTAATACATCAGGTGATAGTGGCACTGTTAGTCATGACTTCAACACACACACCTCTGCAGTTTGACACAGTTTCATACCAATTCTTAAATTCCAGAATTTTAATATAGAAGCTCTGTTTCATTACACAAAACTGCACTTGATGTTTATGTCAAAGGGCTTCTTCAGCCCGTAAAGGACGTGTTTGTTACAGAAAGTCTGGAGTGTAGAATAAAAATAAAGGCATGCACTGCTGCAGTCCTATGGGTATGGGAGGAAGAACATCCTCTCTTGCCTCAGACGGCAAAGGAGGAGAATCTGGCCAAGAGGCAAAGTGATGATGAACAGCAACCTCTGATGCTTCCAGGACCTGATCTTCTCATTGATTCCTGAAGAGGCTGGGGTTTTTATGCTTGTTTTCAGATGGTCCTCCTCTTTGGCTTATATTAGTACACCTCCTCAAAATTAAATGCAAAATCTGAGAAAAGGCCAGGAAATGCGTTGCTTTAATATATTCTGCCATAACTCACTAACAACCGCTCAAATATTCATTAAGTAGATACTTCGCACTATCACTTTTCTCTCAAAGAAAATAGCTGAAGTCTTACCAGTGGCTACGTTTGCTATTTTGGAGACTTTTCAGATGCTAAGGACATCAATTACTAACAGAAAAGCAACATTAATAGCTTACAGTTCATAGAGAAATGAAATCAAGTGAGGGTACAAAGAGCTTATATATAAAAAGATGGTCTGCAACATCAAATACAATGCAGAAAGATCCATATGATTTATTAACACACTTTCAAAATTACTAAAAATAAGTCTTTAAGCCAATTCCAAATGGAGGGTGAAGAAAGAACTATTATAGATGACCAAAAGGAGAAAATTATGTTTTGGCTCAGCATTTTGGTAAGTGAGGATAATCGTGGATTTTTACTTACTTTTTTTAAAGAAAGTTAAAGGAAGAGCATTAACCAACAATTTTACAGAAGTTAAAATCAGCTTCAGAAACTACAATCTGAACAGCACTACCAATTTTTAGATGAAAAATGATACTTGAGGGAGGAATTTAATGATGAAATTTTGGGCTTTTTTTCTAAATTGCTTAAGGATACATGGTGATCTTGCTTAATAATGTCACAATACTTTGAAGAAAGAGAAGGGCTTTGCCAACTTTGAGAAAGAAGTTTCACAGACAACATAATTAACAGTAACATTACATAAAGATCAAAAGTTCAAAGCAAATTATATGTAAATTAAGCATGAAATGATGCTCAGTCTTAATTTTAATAATAGTTCTGCAAAAGCAACGTCAATGTATCGATCACTATGAAATACTTCTAACTACTAACAAGCACTAGGAAAGACTGAGAAAAAAAAATAATTGTATCGCAGAAAAAAAAAAAGAAAAAATAAAAAGCAGCTCCATTCCACATGCTGGTTTCTGCATTCTACAAAGCCTCAAAACCACAGTGTTACTGTTGAGCTACGATCCCATCTTTGCTATGAAATTCCACTATAATTTCAGAATTTTTTGCTAAACACCCTCTTAGGCTGTAAGACTGCCAGACTGCAGTGAATCTGATGTGCTCTGAATACGAAACACCTAGGATGTGCTTTAACGGAGACGTGCTGTAACAGAGATGCCACTAAAAAACACTGCAATAAAACTGTGAGTTGACTACGAAGTCGTACCAGAGCAGTAACTTTCCCCCTGGACAGAGGAGGACGCATCAACGTGACAATCCAGTCATCATTCCCACTCACCCCCCCGTCCCAAGCCCTCCTTATCCACAACCACGACTCCCGACAGATCTATCTGAACTAAGCCCTCCCTTCTCCTGAGTCACGAAGGAATGATCCCTTTCCCTGGCATGACTCACTCACATCTCAATGACCCACCCACACTCCCGAGTCTGCTCCTGGTGCAGCGAGGAGAACAAGGGACCGCTCCATGGCAACGAAGCACAAAAATTACAGAGAGGGCACAGTCTGGAAATGTGAAATATTTGCCTTGGTGGCTGTCATCAGCATTATTTTCCACAGCCTTTGGATGCAGTCAGCCAGCTGACAAATACACATGAAAAACACATATAAAGCGAGTTTTAAAAGGAACAAAATATGCCACTCCGTTCCTGGTACTCTGCGTTCACGTGAGGATGTGCGAACATGAGAGCGACCTCCATGCAACACGTTCTCATGCTCACATCCCTTCTGCCCAGCACAAGAAAACATCAGAGCTTTCTTCAGGCAAAAGACTCCAGTACTGCACCTTGGAAATAACATAAAACAGCTTCTTTGGGAGCAGAGCCATGATACTACCTCCTCTTGAAAGCAAAACTCATCCTCTTCCTTAGTGCTATTATTTGTACCCACAGAGAAGTAAAATGCCACAGAGCCCGTTCTCAGCATACTTCAGTATAAAAGTCTCAGCTATAGGGCAAACACTATTTCCATTTCCATTTAATTGGGATTCTTCTCTTTTCTTAGAGAAATGTACTGCTCTAAAGCAAAACAAAGCCCATGGGCAGAGAAAAGGCTGGATAGCACACACACTCAGTAGATGCTTTTGCGGCATCCAGACAATTTAATGAAAGTCCGCGTGGCAAACAACCCACCGCCCATTCCCAGAAGAAGGGGGACAGAGAAGGCAGGAAAGTCGGTACGTACAACCCCGCTCCAACTGCAAGGAGCAGAAGCTCCAGCGGTTCTATGAACTTACCATTCTGGGTAAGTTTTGTTGAACAAACTAGAGTAGAAATCTGGAAAGAGTCTTTGCTGATGGTGCAGCTTCCGAGGTTCTGCATGCTCTTCCCTGTTGCTGAGTGTCCCTTTTCTTCCAATTCTATTTTAGTGGATGGCAGACTTAAATATGTTGAGGCATCCTCCAGCTTCTTTGCTTCTGCCTACAGTAGTGTTTTAAATACAATATGAAACAACTTTTAAATATCTAGTAAAAAGCCTTGGTAATAACAACATTATTATTTACACTGGATTTTCTTATGTCTGCTCCAGAAATGGAGCTATCCAATGGGTCTTTAAGAACAGTAATTTAGCACTAACCTGTCTACAGATTAGAGCCAAGATATGATATTTAAAGGGCTAGAGAAGTAACTTTTCCCAGTGGTGAAAACACACATAAAACTCGCTAACAAGCACCTTAAAAATTAAAACATGCCCAGTAAAACATACTCCAGGTTTAACGATCAACCTGGCAAATACACAAAGTGCACAGTACTTACTATTTAGTTGCTTGATCTAACAGAATAGTCTAGAACATATTTTTCTGGGCAAGTCTGTAACAGTAATTCGCTAAAAGTCAGTAATACTCACGCTGAGCTAGCTACTATGGAAAGACTAAAGGATCTCAAAATTCTACCTTGTAAACTATAAGGTCATGTTCTCCGTCTCTTAAAGTTGTTCCATCGTATCTCATGAGCTTCACAAATGCTAGGGCAAATATTTTCTCAGATTTATCTTTGGCTGTTACAAAACAAAAAAAAAAAAAAAGCAAAATTAAGTATTTGAACCTAGTACAGACAGTCCACCTAATCTCAAAAACATGGATAACCGATAAATGAATGACCATAGTAAAGATTCTCAGTTGGAGAAAAGGTACAAGAAACTGGGAGAATCTTCTAAACTCAAGACAGAACCAAAAATATGAGAAATAAATGCTTATGAATCTAATCATGGCAACAGTAACTAGATGCTAAATATTTCTATATTTTGTGTGTTCATTTAGAAAGCTGAATTAAGGCAACTTTTTAAAAACAAAACAGAAATTTTGTGCATTTATAATGTTCAGGTTTTTCCGAGTTAGAAGAATGGCAGTGCTTGGTACCTAGAATAATGTTTTTAAGACCAGTACTGAGGATCTCATCAGGGCTACATCATTCATAGGGGGAATATTAGAACCAAAATAGAAACTGGATCCATAACTACAGATGAAGTGCCTACGTTTCTGAAAGCTGACCCACTCTACAACTAATATGAACTAGAAAACGCATTCCATTTGCTCTCATTGTTCAAAACCTGTTATCAAAAGTTAAGTAAAAACAACGCAATGGGGCAAGTGGAAATCACAAAGTTAAGCAGCAAAACCAGAAGGAAAGTGCAATCAATTTGAGATAGCCCAAGCAGCCTGTGAGAAAGCCCTGCAGCCCTGAGGCACAGACTCTAATTAATATTTAAACCATGGCCAACTTAAATTTTTGAGTCATCATAAAAATATTTCTGACTCTAGTAATCTGTAGTGCACAATCATAATTTTGATGCTAATGACACTAATTTTCTGCACATTGTTTTTATTAGCAAGTATCAGTCTCTAAAGTAAATCTTTTATTAATGATCAATCTGCAAAATACACAGCTTCAATTAAATACTGGCTATGGGGTAATGTATTACACATTGCACAGATAAGTATACATGAAGAGTATTACACATCTTAAAACACATCCAGTGGATGCTACCCGATTAGCACTTTTGTCTACGCATTTATTCGACAGCAAAAACATTTTGCTGCAGATTTTGAAAGGCTTTCCTATCGAACAAGACAGCCCCTGTAATCACTATATGGAATGAACATTATCGCAACCAAGGCAAATCCCCAAACTGTACTACAAAACACCTGTTGACAACTGGAAGACGTCTAGCTGTCTTGATCTGATCCTCAACAGCTCAAAGCATCTCAGCTGCCAGCAACACTACAGGAAAGCTGAGGAAAACCATAAACTCTCCAACACCTTTTAGACACAAGTTACTTCAAAACAACCGCAAGTCAGTCTGAGAACCAGAAACCAAGTTTCTTAATAGCTAAGTCTGCAATTACTGATGCTAAGCCCACTGTAAACCCTTTCACATTCCCATTTTGCACATGGGGTTGTTAAATATCTTTACAACTCCCTACCCACCTACCTCTAAGACATACAATACCACAACCCTTTCAGTTGCTAACTGAAAGCTTTATTCACTAGCCCTTTTATTTGACTTGGAGAAAGAACTAGGCAGGAAAGGAAAAACTTGATGTCGATAGGTAAGAGTGAGGCAGACGGAAAGGGAAAAAGAAGCCGAGATGCTAACGTGAAATAAGCAGGCAAAAAAACCCAACCAAACAAACTTATCCCCCCACTAAAACCGATTGCAATAGTCAATTACAGATTAGGAACATTACGCCTGTTTCAACAGATTTTGGCACCCAACACTGACAAGAACCATAATGAAAAGGATGAATTACTCACAGTCCTGTGATGATCTATGACGGAACGTGAACCTTAAATGACTGCGGTTCACATCCTCAATAGGGATTGCGACCTTCACAGATGGGGAAAGAGGACAGAGAAAGAAAACTGTCAGTACAGTATCTTCAAAAACATCATCGACCACTACCAAATATCATCTAGCCATCTTTCAACAATATGCTTAGCTCTTTCAAAAAGGTTAGTGTTAAGTACCAGCTTTGTTTTGCCATAGAAGACCTTGAAAGGTCATAGATTCCCCAGGAAAATCTCCAATTCTTGCAGCAAGAGAGAAGGAACGAAGCAAGCCTTTTAAGTTTCCCAACAAGGCCTACAACTTCAGATGCTGGGCTGTAAACTCAAAGCCTCGCCTGCCACTTCCCCCAGCTCAGGAATGAGTCCCTCTTGAGTTTGACTGGTAAACTTGATTATCAACAGCAGCAAAGCAAAAATCTCTACCATATCCCTTATCTAGGCAACACTTGCACTACATACGCTGTTAGTGTATCTCTGATCCCCACATAACCCCTGTGCAGAGACGTAACCAATGCTCTTCTCCACCAGTGTTTTTTCTAGAGCTGTTGTATTTTCTTCATCACACCCACATTCGGGCTCTGCGCTGTACACTGCCCCCCAACACCAGGTGTAGGTTTCTGCCATTCCCTAGCAGCTGCTTTCTGTCTACAGATGCAACATGAGCACCTTTGGCCTCAGAACAACGGTGTGGGGAGTAGCTCTAAGTCCCTTCTCGGTACACCTATACTGCTCCCACTGACTACAGCTAGACACAATATATTTTATAAAGCTAACATCAGCCTCCTCTGTAATATTAAAACTTGGCATTTAAGCTAAAGTGTTATTACTCAAGCAAATTCAGCAAGCTTAAAGCACAATCATCCAGATCCCAAAACACTGATGAGTTCAACACTACGGCAATTATGTTTTAACCTTTCATATCCTGCTTCTATAGGTCAGCTTCATAGAAATAGAGTAAATCATTCCTGAACAGATGTTGGACTGCCCCTTTAACAGTTGCCTTGACCAAAAGGATGAAATGAAATGCATTACGCAATGAAAGTCAAATCTATTTTCCAGAAGTCTCTGAAAGCCTTCCTTAGCTGAGCTATTCCTTTTGTCCTGCTAAACATGATCAGAAGCATTGAATTCCCCTAGTTTTGCTTCTCAAGGCCTTCCACGGAAACCTGTATTGATTGCATATTAACCCACACAGAGGAAGTTATTGTAACAGTTTATATACCTTTACAGTCTCAAACCAACGAGGCTGCTTTACTTGGTAATATATTACTGACTTGTACTCTGAGATGGCTTCATCACCAGCACCAGGAAAAATAACACTCTTGAAAACACAAACAAAAGAGAAAATGTTTACATCCATCTTAAACACCACTATTTTATTCAAGTAAACAACAACAAAACCACCTAGTGAAGTAGGTCAAAATAAGTCAGCCCAGCTCATGCTCCGAGCTCCTCATGAAATTAGTAACAAAGTGCATGCACTGATATGACAAGATGTATTTAGTTATGACAAAGGAGAAAATTCTGTCATAAATAAAAATAGGGACTTCAGCTGACAAATAGAGAAAGACATTGAAAAGGCTTAAACAGGTACGTATCAAAATTTAAAAAAAAAAATGTTAAATATTTTAGTACCTCTAATCTTTTGCCATCTTCATCATAAACAGATACTGTAACTTCTACATTCTTTGCTGTTGTTTTACTGCCTTTGTCAAAATCTCCCTGAACCAACGTTACATAGATATCATTACGAACATCACCTAAAAGAAAAAGCAAAGCACAAAGTTCTTCGCAATCTTCACAGTATACCTCTCGATTTGTGAAACCAATGATGCATAGAAACAACAATCAACACATTTTAGTAACAAAAATTGTACGTTTACATGGCAGAACATTTAAAAGCCATGGTATCTTAAAACGTTCAAAACCAGCCGTACTGAAAACAGCTGTTTAGCTAAAATTGTACCAAGACTGAAGTCTGCACTATCAACTCATAGTGCAGCAAGCTGAACCTAACAAACAAACAAAATCACACATTATTTACACAACTTCTCTCATTATTAATTTGAACAGATGAATTTCAACACACTCATTAATTTATCCCATACACAGACATTTTGCCATTTAAAAATATTTAAACAGCCTAGAGAGGTCCATTTAACTTGTTACGTTGGGAAGTGGTTTGATGTTTTTGCTGGCTTGGGGGTTGCAAGGGAGGGTTGTATTTAGCTTTATGCCTTAAAGTTACACCCCAATTCAATTGAAATTTTGAAAGTGAATTGTGGAAACAGGGAATTTCCAGTAACTTCTATGAGGCAGATGGTTTACCTGCCAACATACAATCATAACAAGCAGAGGTGCTGGGGTGCTTACGCCATACTGGATATGTAGTAAAACAACTGACAAATGCACAGTCAGCAACCACAGGGAAAGCTGGGACTGGGATGTTTTTTGAAAATATCTAATGGATCCTCCAGAGCCCATCAATCTGAAAAGGACAGTCAGGATTTTTTCTGTAGTCTGTTGCTTATAGCAATTTTTATTTGAGAAGCATCACGGTGTTGGGGTTTGTTTTTGTAAAGACCAGAATTGAACATCCACAGAATATATGTGTTAAATAAAAAAAAAAAAAAGACAGCATTGCTTTCTTTCAAATACATTATCCAAATCTAGTACAAACCTTAAGAGACTTTCATATCTCTAAATCAAGCCTGTTCCTCTGAAAAATCTTTCTGGTTTAGATTCATCACAGGATACAGGTTTTACATATGCCCTTGCTAGGGAGAGAATATGAAGCATTTACTTTGTGTACATTTTTCTTCACTGGAGAAAGAGGAGAATTTCCACTGTCACTGTGATATCACGTGGCAGGGGCGATTAGTTTGGGGGAAAGGTGTTAGTTTTATTTATTTATGACGCACATGTGGCGTGTATTACCAAAGTATTTTACTTTTATTTAAAATGAGACAAAAATCCTTTGACCAGCCATTATTTCTAATGTATACCATACCTCAAAATCATCTCTTTTTTTGTTCACCCCAAAGCTTCCATACATAACAATATTTAAAGAAGGTTAAAACGCAACAAAGCAGCATTAATTCACACAATGGCTTACCAGGCATGATAATCTCAGGAAACCCCATTTTCCGAGCCACGGCTGTTGACCTATCCACTAAGTGTGGAAACTCTTTCCTAATCTGATGAATATCTCCTGGAAGAAGTTTCAAAGTCACCCACAAACCTGTCGTGTAAAAACCATAATTATTAAACTGGTGTTTTTTTCTAGTTACTAAAGATTTCTTTTTACACATTCTAAAACGTTAAGAACATACATTAAGGTAACTGCTCTTCATTTACAAACAAATTTAAAAAAAAGATGTATTTTACAAAGTATTTTAAAACACTGAAAAAAACCCCACCGCTTCAAGCGGAAACATGTATACAGCACACGTACGTCTCATTATATCAGACTTTCTGGAAAACCATATAAAATCCTCACCTGGAAGCTGACTGGCTAATAAAAAAACCTGAGAAACTGGAAATCTGTGCAAGGTAAGGATTCAGGCCTTTGTACTGTGCACTTTGCAGCAATACCGTCTAGAAGGCGTCCTGGCAGGGAGGAGTTCAGCAGATGTTCAAAAGCAGATGCATACAGCTGCCCACACACAAACTTACTCAAGCCAAAAATTTTATTCCCAGTCTAAGAATTTCAAACAGAACAGGTCTCCTCCATTCAGAAGAAAAACAGGTTAGCAGCACCGTACAACGTAAATTGGAAGAAGGAAACCCTTGGTTATCAGCTGGACCCACTGCAGTCTGAGCTGTGAGAATGGAAGCAAGCCTACTGTGCCCTTGGCACGAAGCCGGAGTGACCCCAGAAGAATTCCTCCTCCCCACAGAACTTTGAGAACTAGACTTCTCTCATCACTTAAGTCTTCCACAAAGGGTCTCGCGGAAATACAGTTATTAAGCCATTAGCAGAACTGCCTCAAGCTTTCATCTCTCCTTTGAACTCTGTTCTTCCTAATGAAATGTTTATCTTCCACAAGAAGAAAGAGAAATGGCAACGGTGATCCGAATGGAAAAACTTAAGTATTACAACCAACCAATATCGAGACGCTGGTAAAGTGAGCACCACCAGCAGCTATGTACCCTGAATTGATTCATCACCACCACCCCCGTAAGTTGTTTTTACTGCACTGAGCACAAAGAAATCTACAGCATCAGCTTTACACAGTTGACATTTTTCTCCTCAGTAGCAGAAAGTGCCATTAAAAAGCCACTGCTTGCCAACTAACATCAGGCACGCTTGTTATAGGAAAAAGAAAGATACCGAAGGGGTGGGGGGAGAAAAGAAGTCTTACACACTTTACCAAGTGACTGGCAATCCAGTTTAAGCACGAAATAATTACAGCAGCAATTTGCAGAAGAAAATCCTAAAATTAAAATCTATGAAAAATACTCAAAAAATATTCATCTATAAAACAAATTGTGGGTTATCCTGTTATACACACAATTAACTATGCATTCATTTCGCATACATTTGGCAGCTAGCTTTCCTTTCTATTAAAATCTCTTATAAAAGGCTATATGTTGACTTGTTGCCAGAGATGGTTCTCACAGCTGCGACTGCATTAAACAGTAACTGTACCTGCACTGACTGGCTAAGCAACAACTCTTAACTCTTTTCTGTTTGCTTGGGCACCTTTCTTAGGGAAAGGATCTGAAATGAATCAAAGCAGCTGAAATGTTTCCTCCCTTCCAATACACACTGGCCACAAGTGAAAACAGGGGGAAAGCAGATCTAAGTTTTCCTCTTTAGCTACTGGATAATTTTAAAAGCTTATTTAGCTTTTATTTCCTATTAATTTTAAAAAACAGCAAAAAAATGGATCATTTTCCTGGGGTCTTTTGTTCAGATACCCCCTACAAGTGACAGAGATACACACGTACGTAGCGTCGGGTGGAAACTCTGCATTAGCCTGCCTAACAGCACACTAATCCAGACCTCTTGTTCCCACAAAAAATACTGAGCCATCACACAACTAACTTTTTAGCTGGCAGAAACATTATGATCGTGAAGTGTTATATTTAAAAAATAAGGGGTAAAAAGAAAAAAAAGAAAAAAAAACCCAAACCAAACCCCAGACTTTGGAAGCAAACTCAGTTTCACGTCAGCGGAGCGTACACCAAGTTACGAACAGTGACAGGAGCCGCCGGCAGGACAAGGCACCGGCAGGGTTGCCTTGCTCTGGCTCCGTCCTTACCACCTCCGAGCTCCAGCGGATGCGGTGCTGGCAGGAGCAATGCCCTGGTCTTGTTGAGAGGGAGCCAAACGCTGTGAGCGCGGCTGCGAAACGGGAAGATAAGGCGAAGGAAGGGAAGGAAGAGAATATCCCTTCCTTCAACACGAGGAGGCCAAAGCCCACAGCTCAAGGGCACGAGGGCTGACTCCCTGAGTCATCGTTTCCAGCACAGAAATCTTAAGATGTCCAAGCGATGGACAACAGAGAAAGGACAGACAACCTGTAGAGTTAACACGGGGCTGGGGGGCACAGCAGAGTGAGCACTGCTATTGGGGTGAGCACTGGATGGGGAAGAGGGGGCACAAACCACGCAAACACGTTTTCTGTTATCAAACGGCAGCAAACAAGTGAAGGTAGTGTTATACACCCTCTATTCCAAAATTAAAATCATCACAATCATCACATGTCACAAATCAAGCGATGAGCAGTTTTAGATACATCGGTGTATATAAAGAACAGTACATACCCTGACCCTTGTGGTTAACTTCTTTAGCAGCAATCACTTTGTTTATAACAGTCTGAAGGAAATCATTCTCCCCTGCCACCCTGGGTGAAAAACGGGATGATATGTTCAGCTGCTTGTGTCGAATGGCGTCATCCAACGCTAGCCTGGAGGATGCACATGACGACCAACACCAGGAAACAAAGGGTCACAGAAAACCAGAAGTCACAGTAACAAGGGAACACAAAAGATCATATCATAGTTGTGACAAAGAGTATTTATTAGTCAACGCAAGACAAAGGACAGGAAAGGTAACAAGAAAGACAGAGGAAGATCATTAATCAGAAGAATGCTGATCTACCACAGAGAAGTACAGCACACTTGCGCTGTTCCTTCTCCCTTCAGGGACATGCATGCACAGGCCCCAGTAACACTCTGTGAGGCTAGGAAGGATGTCTCCCACCTGGGAATCCCCTGTTAAGCAGTGAAAACCTAGACAGACAGTCTCCTCTGTAGCATATACCCAGCAGACTGGCCCTGCAACACCTCCAGGGCCACTTCTGCCATTCTGTAGGTTAAGCAGCAGTGCATACCGGCTGAAGGAAACGCTACCGTCAATCTCACAGAAATGGCACAAGAGCAGAAAAGCAGATAATCCAAACATTCTGTTAAACTTGATGAATAAATGAAAAGATGGAAACTATAAATAAACGGCAGCATTAAGTGTCATTTAAGTAATCTTGCCAAGTGCTTTTGACAGCCATTGTGCTGGTGGCTAGTGAATGAATACAAACAAACAAAGATATGAAAACAGAACTGTGTGTGGTACAACAGAAGCAAAGCATGGAATGAGAAGAAAAATGTGGCTCATATATACAGCCTAAGTCTACGCTGGAAATAATGACACCAGTATTCATTGTGTGTTTGCACATTACTCATATTCTTTGGAATATACTTTTTCAGAAGAATGTTTTAATTTATTGCGGGGGGGGGGAATCAACATTGTACATCTTTTCAAAGAGCTGATTTATATATACAGAAAAAATAAATCAGTGTTAATGGAGCAGAAAACTAGATGTTCCATTAGCATCCACTTTGATACACAAAGATTCATTTTCATTGCATACTTCCACACTCACTAAAAAATAAGCTCGCTATTGTTTACCACACAATAAACATATGAACACACTCTTCCCTAAAAAAACCCTGTTTGCCTTGAAAAATGGAACTGTAGTTCTGATTTTCACATTAACACCCTCGACACCACTCTAGCAACACTGCTGCATACAAACAAAACCGTTTCAGACACGAGGCCTGCACCCACTGGGCTCCCTGTAGCACCTGCAGACCTTGCAACCCTCTCAATAGTCCTACATCTTCGAAGCACAAGGACTTCCTGAATGCAGCCTATATTCCAAAATACAGTTACTTTGAGATTACATTACTTCAAGTTTTTTTTTTTTTTCAATATTATTAAAAACCCTCTGAATATCCATTAGTATATTAATCAATAAATTTAGCTAACTAATTCTGTTTTGCCTTTTTGAACAGATGGCAGTCTAACATTTCACACAATGGGAAAACTAAGCATTCATATTTTATGCACATTTATCTGACTTATCCCTTCTACCTTTCCCCACTTATAAAAACAAATGCTGTGAACTATGGATGGAACAAAGTATTCGCCCCACATCATCTTTTGTTAATAAGCTTTTACTTGTAAAAGCACTTTCTCTGCACATATCTACAAAATCACAAAAATTCAGGCTACTAAATCTGTATTTCTTAAGATGGTTTTGTGGCTTGAAGTCAAAACTGATCGTTGAAATTATGATAAATTCATACATGTCCATACTTTAAAGGACACCAACTCCATATTTGCTATTAGCTAATTTAATTATTGTAAACTAGTATCTCTCAAACTCCATCTCAGCAACCTTAGAGTCAGTGTGGAAAGATTTCCAGTTTTAGATGACTAAAGTAAGACCACGTCCACATAGCAGACTGCTCTCCTCGATTCTGTGAGCCAGCTATAACAGGTATGTGCAGCAGAAACATCCTCTCCCTTACCATCCAACCAAAATACCTAAGGTTTCTGGTGAAAGTCTCACATGATAAAGTTGAATTATGAGAAGATATTGCAGGAGGTATATCAAGCCATCCTTCAAATTCTCAGCTTCTGTTTGTACTCCAAATTACTGTGGCCCCTACTATGAAATTATATTTGCTACCAAATAAAAAGATAAATGTTATCATTTACCAATTTCATAGAAGTCACCTACAGCGGATGTTGGTAATGCTGCTGGTCTTTATCAATCTCAGACAGAGCTAAACCAGCAACGTACTTATTTTAGGTATTTCACCTCTTACACATTATCCCCCTGACACCTTTAAACAAAAAGACAACAAGACTGCAAAACTGGGAATGCAAGCTTTAAACTCGAGACTTAAAAAAACAAAAGTTTCTGGGGCTATCACTGTTCTAACTAACAGGAAATTATCAAGGAGAAATATTAGTAAGTACTAGTCAAGATAGAACATCACACTGAAATACATTAACGTCAGAATATCTACTTGTTCTTATCAGAAGTTTAAAATGTTTTGTGTTGGGTTTTTTTTTTCTTTTAAATGAAAGTTAAAATATTAATTCTTTCGCTTCTGCTTATTTTTTAAACTATTCCCTACTTACGGTTGAAATGGTATGAAGTGCTGTTTGTCCTCATCGTCAACTTTTCCGTTAATTATGTCAGTAACATCCATTACTGAAAATAAAAACAAAGTGCACTGAATTAAGTGATCAACACGGGAAGAAGGGCGCTGAGGGAACACCCTGGGGGACTGGAAGCAGCGGTGACTCAGAAAAGGAATGGAGTTATCAACCGTGCAATTTCAGAATTTTCCTATAGAACAACATCATGTTGCAAGTAACCTTTGGCACCTCTAGCTAAATGCAAGTCCTGAAAGCTACAGCGAACTCTACAACAATCAATCTGATCAACCTGGACCCAGGAACAATTTTGAGCTTATACCCCCGCACCAGAGTTTCACACACCCAACTTTCTATGCAAGAATATAACGCGACACAGACAGACAGAGCGCACAGTTACCTGCTACTCCAAACGGTCGCCGCAGCCCAGAGGTTAGTTTTCTCGTGTTGTTGTCCCTCAGCTCCATTCTGCCCACTCGCACAATCTGACAGACAAAACTGATTTTCTCTCTTTTCAGGTCTTTGCTGCCCAGGTCCTAGAAACAGCAGTTTCTTCAGATTATAATTGAATTTTAAGTTCCATTTTAGCAGACAGAAGGTTTGCTGCTTAGAACTGGGCTTTGCCGTGCTAGCCTGTAGCACCAGAGCAAACTGTTCTCAGAGTAAAAGAGTTTTCGTAACAGTACTTAAATATCTTGACTTCTGTGTAAAATAATTGCTTAGGAGGCCAAATCATTTCTAGCAAGTTAAAACTTCAAAGAGCAGCTTTGATTTTAGCCAGGTGTTGAGAATTTTTAGTAGCCACTTATGAGACATGTCTCATGTGAGCCTTCACCAGGATCATCACCTGCAGAGGTTACTCCACACTGTTTACACACAGATCATTACACTCCTCAATTATTCACAAGCTATGAAACAAGTGTTTTAAAATTTGCCAGCTGAACCAAGCCCACACACTTACGGTGAATACTGCTCGAAGGTTATGCAATCTGTCTATATCTTTGGGGAGCCCACAGCTTGACCATCGCACCAAGTAGTTTTCACTGAAAGAACAATATTTTGAGGAACTTTTGTTTAAATGGCTTCCTTTAACAAAAGTATGTAAAATCAACTTCAGAATTTACAGAAAACTATTTTAAACCCAATCTACTTATGCTAAACAAATTAGTATTTTTCAGTGGAGGGCTGGCATTTCCCTTTGTGTGTATCCTTCACAAAAGAAAGCAACTCCTCAGCAACAAAGCGTGAGAATTTCTTTAAGGAAGCAGGGCACGTAGAAATCGAACCCTCAGATCAGCGCCACGGCTCCTGCTAAGCGAGGGCACACAGCCTTGCACGTGTGTTCACGTCTCATTTAAGCTCTGCGCTTGGGGAACCACAGGCACAGCGTGATGAGGAACAGCGTGACCCCAAAGCCAACCCAAGGTGAAGACACTTGCCCGATGCTGTGCTGAACACGACAACAAAGCGCTGCTGCACTGTTTCTTCCCAGATGACCCTTTCCTGGAAATTCAACTTTCCAAATCCCCTCATCCTGCTACTATAACTGAGTAAGCATAGATTAGGAAGTACACTAACCTGATAAATTTTGATTCCAGTGGATCATACAGAGACATCAGGACTTCAGCATCTTCTCCTATTTTACAGACTACATTTTTTAAATTCACAAATAAAGCAAATGAAGGAGTGGCAGCAAACTTGGCTTGTCTGTTGATATCAATATTTTGTTTCTGAGACTGTAATTCAAGAATAGAAGAAACTCAAGTTTAACTTAACCTAACAAACACTCAACTACTATAAAACTTTCCTAAAACCTTTCAGACAGAAGAAGAGGGGGTTTTCTGTTGAGTGTCTACTCCTGTGATCTTTGTTTATATTGGGATTTACGGCAGATTGCATTTTCTGGATCTGTCTTGAAGTGCCACATCATAAGGGGCAGAGGGAAGTCTTCACTTATTAAAAAGAGAGCTAAAC
Source organism: Scopus umbretta (assembly GCA_013400535.1). Classification (NCBI taxonomy): domain Eukaryota; kingdom Metazoa; phylum Chordata; class Aves; order Pelecaniformes; family Scopidae; genus Scopus; species Scopus umbretta. Next base: position 73,238 of record VZTL01015032.1, read on the forward strand.
AAATGGAGGAAAAGATAGAGCCTCAAATATACCTGAGGGAAGGAGGGGGAAACAAAAAAAAAAAAAAAGTTTGCTCTTTGCTTGGTCTGATGTTTTTCTGACAGGTACAGAGTGCCAAGTCTGAGGATGTCTTTAAATGTGCCTCCTGTGTTTCAACAAATTTTCAGGATTGGCGTACAGAAATCATACAAACAAAATATGGACATTATTCTACTTGCTTCTCAAAAATAAACTCTCATGACAACCTAACATACAAACCTGGTACATACGCATCTCTGATATTAACCTACAAATGCAGTCAACTTATTGATACAGGTCTTACACATAAATTCTACTAAGCCCTTCAAAGGATTGAAAAGACAATTAAACAGGCTAAGACATAAATTTTAAGCCTGACAACTCTTCATAAACATAACAAATTCTTCATTACTAGTGTTAAAAATAACAGTCACCTAGTTAGTTTACAGTCTTATGTTTCAAAAGGAAAAGCTACAGGGCATAGTGTATCTTACTTTTTCCTCCTGTAGCCTCTCTTCAACTTGCTTGGAAGCTATTTCATGTGCTCTGAAAAGGCTAATCGTGCTGGTCTGCTCTGGGTCCAAAATGTTGCCGTCTTCATCTCTAACAACCAGATCTAAATCAAGAATTCTAAACAAACAAAAAAATATGTCTGTGAATTAACAATGCTCAAATAAAGAA
>VZTL01015032.1:73984-87848 GCA_013400535.1 Scopus umbretta
AAAAACATCTGCCAAGTATTTAAAGTCATGCACCCCGACATATGATTGAAGAAAAAAATATTTGATACATGATAAAACAATTCAACATGTGACCAATGCCAGAGCTAACCATCCCCTGCTGGAAGTGACTTTTTCCCCCAGCACAGAAAGAACCGATGTAAATGAAATAGCAGAACAGCTGGGGAATTTCTTAAACAACTAAATTTGCAAGAGACTGTCTCCTCCTCTGAATCATCTGACAGCTTGAACAAACAACCACTACAGTCGCACCACATGTAAATTGGTCAGTTCATTGCGTCCCACTCCATATTCTCCTCCAAAGCAGGCATATTCCTGTTTTAGCAAAAACCTATGAGATACAAGGCGGCATAAGTTGTTGCCCTTTATTTAAAGCAGAAGCAGATTTCTGACAGCGGGGTGTTAAACATCCATGATTACCTTCTGCAGAGAGGAAGGTTTCTGCCACAATCAAATCCAGTCTTAGGAAAGACCTTTCACATTTTCCCATGTTAGTACAGTGCTGGCAGCAGAACCAAGGATTAAAAAAAAAAAAAAAAAAATCAGGTCTAGATTGATCTACATTTCTCTACCTATCTTCCCGAAGAATGACCTACCTATCTTCCTGAAGAATGACCTACCTATCTTCCCGAAGAATGACCTCCTCACCTCCGCTTCAATACATACGGTCCCTATTTTCTTCTTCTAACTCTGTAGCCACCTCTCATGATGGAGCTGCTGTAACTTGTGCTTTGAAATATGTTTGATCAATAAGCTTAAATCAAACTTGCAGCGTCCGATAAGCCACACAGAAGGTCATGGTTTATCTGAGAGTAAGTCCCCTTTGGACATGACCCACAATCGCTTGAAAAGAAGAACAGGAGCTGTGGCAGACGAAGACATGTTTCATGTATTTAGAGGATCACTCCTCACCCCTCCCTTACAAAGGGGAAACCTGGAGACTTGAAAGAAAGCCTTGAGCAGGGTCAATACAGAAACCCCTCCAATTAATTGTGCTGCATTAATTCAAAGGTGGATGAACATCACTCCAGTTGCAGTGAGTAGGCAGCAGCTTATCAAGAAACACCTCCTAAGCTCTACTCTGGCTTCTCTCTGGACCTTGTCATCACGAAACTCTCTTAAGCATCCTTGGACCACCACGCTCCCAGATGAATTTTCTGGTGAGAAAATGTTTTCAACATTAAAACCAAACAGAAAAGTAGTCAGAAATTGTCTTGCTCCTCCCTACTACAGTTTCCTGGACAGCAGCCACAGGAGATACACCTACTGGCCACTTGTATCATAACCATCAGCCCTGGATGAACAAAAGCAGAGTCCTTCCAGAGGAGACACTTGCCTGGACCAGAGGAAAAGGTAACTCAGAAATTCAGAGAAAGACTAATCATCCAGCCTACTACACACTAACAGGACAAGAATGTTCGCACAGACTGTCAAATAAATAAAAGCAAACACTCCTTTGATTTAATTTCTTTATCCTTTAACTTGCAAATGATGCATGGAAAAAAACTCAATTTTTTCCCCCCTAAGCGGCCCAGTTACAGATTTTTGCAACCGAACAAAAAAAAAAAAAAAGTTTTCACAAAAAAATTACCTGACCCCATTTCAGAGAAACATTAAACATACAAATTCACAGGACCATTTTTACTTCCTCAGTTATTTTGACAACATGCAGTGAAATTGTTGTCCTTATTTATAGGAAAAAGACTTATTTACAAATCAGTATTTTTCAAAACAGGAAAAGTCAGGATATGATTAGATCAGAAAATATTTATAAAATGCGTAATGAATTCATTCTCTCTGGATATTGAAATTATCATTTGTCCTTATTTTAGACAAAAGTGAATGTATGACTACATGAGAAACATATGGTATCTTTCAGTTGTGAGTATTTACTCAGAAGTTCAAATTCACTTCCCTCCTGTACACCACAGACAGTGTTCTGATCACTTAATTAGTCCATCAGAACATAATGAATATAAAGCACAGCACAAGATGTTCCATTGTATTTGAATGCTGAGCATCTGGAGGTTATTCAGAGTAACTTTAACCAACTCCTTAGCCAGATGGTAAAATACAGTAGCCAAACACATAATATCAACATCTGGTTAATTGTCTACTGAGGTACACCAGTCCATATCTTGGATTATAAATGGTGATTACTGACTGAATGTAGTTACTGATGATTTTTTTTTTTTTTGTTAAACATCACAGCTTTTGCTGATAAAGTGCATGAACAGAAATACTGCAAATTTGGCAGTTCTTAAGGAATAAAACACAAATAGCTGAAATCTGATGAGTTTTTTACATCACAAGGTATTTACAGACTGGCTTGTTGAAAAATTTTTCAGTCCCCAGGTACAACATTGTCTCTTAGTATTCAAAGCACTGCTTCAAATAATTTCCTGACTGAGGTGTAAGATAAGGTTTCTCATTTTCAGTCAAAATGGAAAGTCATAACTGTATGGACAACTTGTAACCTGTATGTTGTATTTAAAAAAAAAAAAATCTGCCCTCCACTGTTCGAAGAGTCAATATGTTTGAATTACGAACGTATCTAACGTATGCAACCTATACTGCTGTCTTTTTTTTTTTGGTAAAGATTTCCAACTTCCATTCTCTTCTGTTAAACAGATACTTCCTTTTATTAAATCTGTCTGTTAATCTTCTGGTACAAGCCAGATACTATATAAGTAGAGGAACAATGAGCTAAACAATGCTTCTGAGCCAAATCCTTCAGCATCACACCACAGCTAAGTGACTTCACGGCGCACGCAGCCGGTGGTGTTGAGAAGGCAACAAGTGTTTATGCTGCAGAAGCAAGCAGAGTTTAAATTATATTTTGAATGGAGGCAATACTTGCACTTCGCAATTGACCTTGAAAATTGTAACTTCATACCAGTATCAAACTGATAATACCATCAAGCAAGCGAGAGGAGTTACACATGGATTCCACTTTACATCTTATAATTTGTACTATATTTTAAAGATGCTATATCAACTTCATTATTTGTCTTTCTACAACAGGACTGTTAATATACTACTATTACCTCTCCATAAATACAGGAATAAAAGAATCTTGCAAGAAGTTGTTGACAGCTAACATGTATTACACAAGCCGATTTGGTTTATAAGCATAAACACTTGGAAAATACTGTTCACAAACCTGTTGCCATAATCAATTTTGGCAGTCACTTTCTTTTTCAGTTCTTTGAGCTCATCCTGGGGAAGGGTCCCAGACAGTATTTGAGATCTCCACTCAATAAGATCATAGATCATGTGCCGTACACTGCGAAACATTTCTCTGTTATCTTGCTGTTTGGAGGAAAAAGATGGGCAGAGGTTAGTTTTGAAGTCTACTGAGCATCTTTTAAATACATGTAATAATCTGCAATTATAAAACACTCAAAAGAGTCAGAGTCTACAATTAGCTCTAAAATGGGAACCTAACTTTCTACAGCACAGAACACTGAATACAAAGAGTCTCACACTCTGCTTTAGGCATCTAAAGAAGTGTAAATGCTTCTGTTGATGTTACCTTAAAACCCAGGTCATACTGTATTCAGAACAGGCCTTCAAAGGAAAGATACACTTTTCTCGGTTTGCAGAGTAACTTTATTCCATGACCCTCTACACCGCGTGGAACAGAACTAAAACCAGTGCATTTTAACAGCAAGAGGCTCAAGTTCTGCAATACTCCACCTGCAACACATTAGAGATCCCTTTTCCTCAGAGTGCAAAGCCCAGCGCATCATTATCGTTACGAGTCCACGGGCAACATCGGAAGGAAAGTGGAAAACCAGGAAAGCATTAAACCTTATTGGAAGTTAAATACCTTAATTGTTCATAAAAGCTGGAACTATGGATATTAAACAGTGCCAGCAGCACACACAAACTTTCCTTGACAACACTCAGCTAAGCTAGGACATGGGAAGATAAAAGTTCCAGACTTACAATGGAAGAAACCTCTTTTCCTGAGCGTTTTCTGTATGCATGCCCATACACACATGCATTCAGAGACAAAAGATGAAATCCTTAACCCCAAAACAGAACTTAACATGTTGGCTTAAACCGCGGACAGTGCATATACGCAACAACTTTAGCACAAACAAACACGACGATGCAAAACTGAACTGCAGAACAATAGCCTATTTTTATTGTGAAAGATAACGTCGCGACAAAGACAATGCAGAGGCCCTGAATGCTTTGATCCTACCCAGAAGCAGTCTCTCTCACTGTCTTCATGACGCTCAAAATCTAAGCCGTTAGTTCAATACACTGTTAAAAAGAACACATCTTTCTCGACACCCTACAATGAATTACTCGGGCTACACATAGCTATCTTTCATTCAGACTACACCGAGGCCTTACTTGACTGAAAACAACTGGAATAATTAAATAATTAAAACAAAATTCTCCGCTATATATAAAAGACAATGAAAAATTGCAGAAGGTGCAGGAAAAGAATATAATGACTCAAAGACTCAGAGTAAAAATACCTAACCGTGAAACTTAAAGACTTCAGTCTGTTCAGATTATCAAAAAGCTGACTTGATTATAGTGTGAGAACCTTCACAGAGAGAAAACACCTGTTATTAAAAGCTCTTTAATGTAGGAGGGAAAGACACAACAGGCACATATGGCTGGAAGCGAAATACAGACAAATCCAAATGGGAAAGATGTTCATGATTTTCAATGCTGCAGGCAATCATAAGCTAGCGAGGTGAAGAGCATGCCGCATCCTCTGCTATCTGCTAATCAAAACTGAATAAAGGCATAGATGTGGTTGTGTGACTTTTGATGTGCAAGATGTGGACAACGTGGAATATCTCTCTAGTCTGCAGACTGACCGGTTTGAAACTGGCTACCTCCAGCAAACCAAGTTTCCCTTGAAAAGGCAGTCCCAGTGCACCAATGCTCTTTTCGGCCGTTGACCCCATGCAATTAATCTAGCAGGTATCGTTGAGATACAAACTATAAACAAACTCAGCCAGTGATCTGCCTACTCGGACTAAAGCTGTAACAGGCACTGGACCCCTGTCTGCTACCAAATTGAGGCCACTGGTAGTGTCACACCTTGCCTGCTCTTGAATTCCAAGTTATTAGCAAAGCATTGCAGTATTGTCTAGCTGTTCCTGTGTCTTCATGGAAGTAAATGCATGACCAGTGAGATGTTAAATATTAACAGTCAGAACAAGTGATTCCCACACTAAAAGAATTTTATCATTTCCTAAAAGTCACTGCTACAAAAAGCACACACAAGTCTTGGTAAGAAAACTTCTAACAATGTCTCTTGCTATTCCTCCTTTCTTATTGTATGTGCACTGCAACCAAGTCTTGCGTGGTTCTGCAAATGGTATTTCTCTGACATTCAACTGTATCAGATGTCATACTCAGGATAGCCCCCCAAAAAAGACACCAGGGTCAAAATGTAACCCTCACTGTCCTCAGCAGCACACAGCAGCAGAACCAAGTGCAAAGCTGTTCTCAGTGTCTTCTTCAGATTCTGCTCCTTCCAGTTTGCTTCTGCCTGTCTACTTCTTCCTTGCTCCTCAACACACGATCTCTCTACGAAGAGATCATGTTAAAGCTCTCTCTTTAATACATCACAGAATCATAGAACAGTTTGGGTTGGAAGGGACCTTAAAGATCATCTAGTTCCAACCCCCTGCCAGGGGCAAGGACACCTTCCACTAGACCAGGGTGCTCAAAGCCCCATCCAACCTGGCCTTGAACACTCCCAGGGCATCCACAACTTCTCTGGGCAACCAGATGCCATGCCTCACCACCCTCAGAGTGAAGAATTTCTTCGTTATATCTAAACTAAATCTACCCTCTTTCGGTTAAAAGCTATTACCCCCTGTCCTATCACCACATACCCTTGTAAAGAGTTGCTCTCCAGCTGTCTTGTAGGCCCCCTTTACGCACTGGAAGGCTGCTGTAAGGTCTCTCCGCAGCCTTCTCTTCTCCAGGCTGAAGAACCCCAACTCTCTCAGCCTGTCTTCATGAGAGACGTGTTCCAGCCCTTCAGTAATCTGTTTCTCTTCATATTGTTACATTACCCTTCATCTCATCTACTGCAACACTACATCACTTCCAGCATAGTGTATTTTTAATCTTTATTTCCATGGGTGTGATTAAAAACCACATTAGTCAACACAAACATCTTCATTTCCAGTTAGTGTCTTCATTACACAGCTTGCACTTTTATGACAGAATATTTCAAACATATTTATAAGAAACAGAGACTGTGCCTTAAACCCTACTTTAAATATAAGACTTTCATATTTGCATTATCTTGTTACAGTTACCTGACACAACGAGAGCGTGAGAAGTCTGAGCTAGGGCACCTTACATCCTACAGCACGCTGTTGCTTTACACCTGAGCTGCATTTTTAAGTGTACATTTGCACAGCTTTAGACCTTACTTAGGAATACTTTAAAATGTGTAGTTTCATGGCTATCGTATTTTTCCATTATCCCATCTGAGAGATTATCAATGCAAATGCTTATTACTACAAATTTCTAAGAATATATTCTTATGTGCTTGGAACTTAAGCATATGAAAATAATCAGGCATGTAATTTAAGATCAGGATAAATTGGGAACAATCAACTTCAAGTACAAGAATACTGAGAGGTAAAAGGCACACACTAATGATTTTTCAAAGCTTTAAGTTTATACCCACAAATTCAACATCAAATATGCAATTTTTTCGTAACATAGTTCAACAGCCTTAAGAACTGCCCACAAAACCATTTCCTTGATTTCTTTAAGACAATTTTCTACAGCTTTGGAAAGATCCCACATATATTTCTTAAAAATCCAATGTATTCTGTGTAATAGTGCCCCATGAAAAAGGGGTCATAATAGCTGAACAATTTGTTGCTAGATCAAGGCAACACTCTGTAAAAACCTGATTCTGCATAAGAAATACACAGTATTTGAGAAGAAACTCAAAAGAAACACTACTGAAATTTGTGCGTTAACATAGGAGATGCTAAATAGCATTTCAGCATTAAAAGCAGCCTTTAGAAACAGTAGCAGAAGTGGAATTTCATCGATAGTTCCTCCATACTTCTCACTGTAGCTTCACAGCATCACTCTTTTCACAAACTGTATAGTATTGTAAATATTTTCCTAAGTTGATACTTACAACATATAATTGCCGCCATATTATAGACCATTCCCGCAGCGTAGTGGTAACCTCCTGAATCAAGGGGAGCTCATTGGGTATAACTGTTTCATGTTGTCTTAAGAGGAAGAAGAAAAAAAAAAAGGTTGAATTAAGTAGTCATTTTGGGTAGGCTGGCAGAATCATTTCTAAGAAGGACCTCTTCATTTCTGAAACCAATTCAGTAACGACAGGAGTGAAAATAACCTCATGTACTGCAAATCCGTAAGTTCGCAATGAAGGTACCATCACATACAGAAGCAGCAGCGTACACGAGCACATCCCGCGACACACAGGGTACTGCGGTGGGCTGAGACTACGCTACTGAGCTCCCTCTTTTTTTTTTTTCCCTCCTTCTCCTTATTTCTATACTCACACGATAACGATATCAATCCATGCCTCACCACACCATTTATTATTGAGATACTAACTTTAGAAGAAGCAACCAAGATGAAAGCCAGATGTGTGCAACCTACAATGCCATGATACTAATGCGTAATTCTTTTTCAACGTACTGGTCCTGCAAAGAAAAACTAAGCATGCAAGTCATTACCATTAAGTTTCTGTATGACTTGTTTTAAAATTACGTGCCATGAAAGTAAGAAACAACAGCCAGATCTTTTAATATTTCACACGCAGGGTACTTAAAGGCAGTTTTGTAATCAGCAAGAAAGATGTCATTATGCAGCAATCTCATGTTTAGTAGTTTTATCATTTACATATTTAACAGCGTATAAAAATAAACCAGGCACAAAGGAATAAAATATTTTAATCCTGTTTCACTCCATTTCATACCTGGCTAATTATTTATTAATGTCACTTCACATTTTTTTTCTGGGATTTGGTTGGGGTTTTTCCCCGTTTTTTAACTAAATTTTTCTATCAATGTTAGGAACTTTCACATGCATGTCCAGCAATGCTGGTTTGATGTATAAAGATCTGAACTTTAACAGCTATTAAATAACAAAAACCAGCCCAAACTATTTAGCATCTCACACATCAGGCAAGGGAGCAGGAGAATCACAAAATGAACGATTCGACAGAACTGCTCGGTAAGGCAGAAAATGATGCCTGGATAATGGCTTTCAGCGAGGAGTCCAGTCAACAAGATTTACTGAAGAGGGAATTAAGAAATTACTTAAATTTCATCTGCGTAAAAGAAAGGTGTCTCATATCAAAGGCCTCTCTTAATATAGCAGGCAGAAGCCATAAGACTCAATGGCTGGGAGACAAAAGAAGTTGGGAAAACTGAAATTAGAACTAAAGCAGGCAGCAGAGAGTGGAGGAAGTTAATCTAGGTAATTATTCGTCGACAGAGTAATAGAAGTTATGAAGAAAAACGGTAAATTATTAATCCTTCTGAAACATTTACATTAATACAGAGAAGGTTATGCTTTAACTCAACTATATGACAATGCAGCTAGCCCGAAGCACTGCTGATGACGGCACCTTCAAACTTGAGGCGAGCTACCAATTTAAAATATTTTTAAAAAGAAACACACACATTTTCTTCATCGGCTCCTTAACTAACAGAAAACAAGTGTAAGTTATCTGATAATACACCAACATCACATCGATGCAAATAAGAAAATCGATTTTCATTATTTACGAATCAAACTTACCCTTTGCCTTCAACTATTGCTTCCTTAAGATGTATATAGGAGGCAGGAAATATGCCCTTTGAGAGGGAGGGAGAGGAAAAAAATGTTTTAAATAACCAGTTGCACGTAACATATTGTATCTATTACCTAAAAATATGCCAAGACACATTGCTGGGTCTGCAGAGCCACTCACAACCTCTTAAGCATCAGAGTAGTTGTTTTGTGGTGTTTTAAGGGTTTTTTAATGTACGTTTAAATTTTGTATTGCATGTCCTTTCAAGAAGGTCCTACTGTAACCTTTGCAAACACAGACTCAGTGTTTTTAAACCTGTCTTCACAATACTGAAGAAAACAGCAGAGACACCCGCTCGTAAGTGGCACTGCAAAGGGGTGTTTCCTCCCCCAGTTCAAGGTAGTTTGCCACGATTCTCCACATCCCTGGATGATTATATACAGAGGCGAGTTAAGATGGATTTCCTACTGAAGTGTGAAAGACAGATGATTTTACATAGATCTACTCCAAAATGACATTTTGCCCATGACCCAGGTCTGCTGCTTACTTTTCCTCACATCTAACCAAGCCTTCTTACCCTGCTATAAGATGCTGCTTCTGTTCCCAGAGTGTTTTCTCCAGCATGTCCAGGCTTCCCGTTAAAATAAGCACTGCGTGAGAACGGGCAGCGTACCGGGCTGCTTTGCGGGGACATAAATGAGCACGTGCACGCACAGAATGCACACACCCTGCACGGCAACCGACAGTACACAGACTATATACAACATAGGGTCTTCTAGCACCATCCCATTGTTAGTGCTACAAGCCAAAAACCTCTTCAGCAGAGAGTACTGCAAAAGGCCACTACTGCTTTGCCGAAAAAATGTTCTAAATCAGTCTCGGGAATCCAGAAATACAATAATAGTTTCAAAATGCTGTAAGCTCATATTGAAAAATAATTCAAGTCAAGCTGAGAAAATAAGTTCCTCCACCTCACCCCTTGAGGCAAGTTCAGTTTTTTTAGCATCTGGGAACCCAAAAAAAAAAAAAAAAGAAATTCTTAGAAAGCTACAGAAACTCGGGGAGGGGAGAGGGGTTAGTCCCAGTAAAAGAAAAAAAAACACCAAACCCCACCACCCAAGCCAAAAAACACTCCACATTTAGCAGCAGACAAATGCAGCAATACATGGAATTAATTTAAGCCAAGAAGAATGCATAATTGCTTCTTAGGCTGTACAAGGCACATTCGTGAAATATGGTTCATAAGAAATTTAGTGTATTTCCAAAAAAAGAAAATATCAAAATAGAATAGAAAAACCATAGAACAGGCCTGGTTAGGAAATGGGTGGGACGAACCACACAGCTCAGCTCTGTACTTTTAGACATGCAGACACGACTCAAAATGCCCCTCTGTAGACAAACACTACATTCGAAGTGTTTTACTTTTGGTGACAAAAGAAGCAAAACCAGAAGTCATTTAATTCTGGTTAATTCCTACTATAAAGTAAAATGCTAAAAAAATAAAACACAATGCTCTAAGCTGTATTTGTGCTGTTTCCTTTCATTTTATTTCCGAAAGGCTGCTATAAACAGCAGCCCTTTATGCACACTGAAAGCCTAAGAACTAGGCAAAATTACACTGCAGAAGATTACTCCCCTCTCGCAGAGAACAACTGAAAATCACAACGTAGATCTCCGTATCACTTTCCAAGATGCAATTGTGCTTTACAAGTAACACATTACTTAACAGGCAGTGAAGCAAAGTGTCAGCCTCTAAACAGATCAACTAGAACAAAGTTCTGAACTTTCTACTGAGGCAAAGGCTCTGGTACACCCGCTGCTGCAGAAAACAAGCTGATGCACATCAATCCATCTATAGCGACTGTACATACACATGCCCTTCAATTGCAAAAATTAAAACTGCAACTCAGCTTTTAGGCCTTGCTAAGTAAGTTTCAGTTAATTTGAAAAATCTGCATTTACTACAGGTTGAGACTACACACCAGCAGTTATTAGAGAGCAGCGGACACACGGTGAATCGCTCCCATGCAGTAACGCAATACGTGCCTGAGATCTCCGATATCACAACACACCCAATGCTGCAATACATCTCTACCCAAGAGAAAAACGAGCACTCCGCTCTGGCAACACTTACCTTCTTGGATTTTTTTCGTAGTGTATAACCTCTATACCAACCTAGGAGGGAGAAAGGGAAAAAAGCATTAAAAAGTTCATTAGTGTCACCTAGCAGCTCTTCCTTCTCAGCTCAACAGCACCTTAACGTGGTTTCCGATCACGCTTCGCCCCTGCCAACATGCATACGCACACCCCACCTGAATATAAATTCCCTACAGGATTAATATCCTGGATAAAACAAGCCTTCTTGGAAGCTCTAAAATCAGAGTGAGGATGATCAAACCGATGGAGAAGACTACATGACAGAGATGGCATTTTAATATGATGTGTTTAATTGTCATTCATTTCAATCAGCCATTTATCAACACAAACAAAACTAACTTAAGAGCAATAACCACAAAGATGTACTGCTTGAGCAGTTTGCTTTTAAAACCTGTTTAAAGTTCCACAAATGCAACTTTCCAGATGTAGACCAGCCGTTTCCCAACTCAGCAGAAAACAAGAATACTTTAGGATTTATGAGTTGCACATCAAAATGTAAAAGCAAGGGGCCCCACAGCCCTAATTCAGCACGAGGCAGCAAACACCCATCCCTCAGCAGCCCCGATGCCGCACGGTTTTTCAGCCTGTGCCGTCCTCTCCCAGGCAGGTGGCCATCCCTGGAAAACTGGGAGGCAATGCCTCATTTACCGTGCCCCCGATTCACGACACATCTACAACCAATTTCCATTATAGCTTTTAATGTTTCTCCCAGCACTCCACTTCAGTGCGAATAGATAACTAAAGCAAAACCAAAACCCTACAAACTTCAGTCGTTTTGCCTCATGGAAGACAGTGTGCCAGAGAAAGCAGATCAGGTCTTCCGTGCACAGCACCCCCAGTTCAGTGCTAGCTTGTTTGTACGCTTACCCTGGGGCTATTTTGTGTTTCGGTTTGTCTGTGCCATGGCTCGCTCGCTCCTTCTGCTCGGCACCCCAGGGAATCCCTCGGGTGACCAGAGTTGCCCTCCACAGCTTTTGGAAGACCACGTCTGGGTGCAATACCATCCCCTCAAGCCCTGCAAACAGGAGTTCTGTACAGCAAAGCACTCCTCTGCAGAGATCAGCACGGGTGAGGATGGGGGGAATCACAGAGCAGACATGCAAAAAAACTTACCGTCCCACTTCGGATAACAACTAGGGTAGGAAGGAGGTTCAAGGAAGACAACACATGCTGATATATTACTCACCTACACTCTGGGACTAGAAATACAAATTAAAGTCTCAAGCACACAGGATTTTTCAGTCTGCTCTCCAGTAGCACAGGGTAAAATGATTCATCATCTTCACACTGCATCAGAAGGCTAACCTCCGTGATCACTTGGGGATAGTTAGGGAGATCTTCTTTAATCCAGTGCCTACAACCATTACAGTTCACTTCCCTACAGAGGCTGCAATGGCCTCACATCTAACACTTCCATTGCTTTCAGTGAGTACCAGCAAAAACTGTTGCTGAAACGGCCATGCAGTTTCTGCCTCAGGTGCAAAGAGGGCAAAGAATTTCCGCTTGCTCTTACTCCACTAGCTGAAATCCGTGCACAGATTTCCATCCTATTAAAGACCTAAATTCCCTCAGCTTTGTAGGAATAAACCAACATTTTGAAGGTCTAAAGTCTGAACTGATAAGCACCGTAACGCTGATCAAATGCACTGTACGAACTAAAGGCCATACAATCCTATTATCTCTGCCACCTCGCTTCTCCCATCCCATCTTCTGTGCTGTCCGACTCAGGACATCACACTGCATCTGCAGACTAAAAAGCCACGTAGCAAAGAAAGCTCCTCACTGCTGAACCTCTGCTTTTGGAGCCCTTGCAGCAAGCAGTAAGAGCTACAAGAGACCGCAGACAGGAAAGCAACCAACGTCTGCCTTGGAGAACTGGTTACACTCCTGCTCGTTGCAGAGGTCCTAATGCGACCAGACAAGTCCAACTGGGTTCTTCACCGGTAGCCACCACCTAAACGTTCTCTTGTTGGGTATCAAGCCTGCAGCTATGCCGCGTGGAACCCAATTTTCAAAGGGAGCAAACTCACTGATCCAGCCGGAGGCACCAAGTCTTGCCATGAACACGCAGGTATAAGGGCAATGTAATCCAAATACATGAAGTCGTCTCTCAGAGAGTCTTGTACCCAAAACACAAAGACTATTCAGTTTCTCAGTTCTCCACCTGTAAGACGAGGGTAATTCTTCCCCACATGCAGACACGTGCAGGCACTACGAAAGTGTCCAAGTCTCTCACAAATATGTATTAATTAACAAGAAATTGTGATTATTCTTCAATGCACAATAAATAAGGTTTGTTGTCAAGACACTGGACAAGGGAAAAACAAGTACAGCATAGTCGCTGCTTTAGGTGAGTGAGATCTAGTCCTCCATGCTAAAAAAAAAAAAAAAAAATCAAGGGATAGAGGGTTGTGTGAGCATGCATGCTTGTTAATGACATTAGGAAGGTATTCCAGGGCACCTATCAACCTACACTGCAGCCCTGCCTAACTTTAGCTCTTGATTTCGTAACCTCAGCAGTTTTGGAGATCATGAAAAAAATGAATGAAAAACCCCAAAGCCTGAGGGCAGAGAGGGCAAATACCTGATGCCAAACACCTCCCTGGAGCACACAGCAGAGGGCTTCAGATCCTTCTCACACTATTCATGGCCAATTTGGTTTTCAAAAAAATGCCAGCGAGAGGAAAACAGGCTGATAACATAAATATTTTTCTAAAGTGACCTGGGCTTTTAAGTGGCTTACAGATGTGTTACAGGGTTTCCAGCCTCTCCCTTAACAAATATTATGGGATATAATGGCTGGAAATATGCATCCACATAAATGCCCAACTAAGAAAAGGGACCAATGAAATATCTGTGCATCCGTTAAAGCTGAAAAAGACACTCAAAGGGAAAAAATTGCTG
>VZTL01015034.1:0-22670 GCA_013400535.1 Scopus umbretta
TGCTGTGCCTGGGAACATTTCGACAACAGCAACAGCAATGAGCCTGGGCCGGGAGATGGCCAGGGCATCGCTGCTGTTTCTGTGCTGCTGTACTGGACAGGCTGGAACTCCAGTGTGAACTTGAGTCAAAGGGACTGTGACCTGTGGATGAGTCCGCATGGAAACAGGACATCCCAAAACATCTGTGGACATGGATAAGCACATGCTAGAGCAGGTACATCTTGAAGCGTCTCTGTGGCCGTGGTTATGCCTGTGCTGCAGCAAGTATACCTCTGAAGGGATTGTGGCCCAAGGGTAAGTCCACACTTGAGAAGGTACACCTCAAAGCACCTGTGGCTCCGGATAAGTCTGTGCGGCAGCAGGTACACCTTGAAGCAGCAGGGGCTGTGCATGAGGTCATGCGGGAGCATCTGAAGGCATTTGGCCATGGATAAGCCCACAACAGAGCAGGTACACCCCTGGAGGGACTGCAGCCATGGGTAAGGATGTGTTGGAGCAGGTTTCCTTCTGAAGGGACTGTGGCTGTGGGTAAGGCCATGCTGGAGCAGGCATATCTGTGAAGACATTGTGGCACACGGAGAAGGCCATGCAGGAACAGGTGCACCACAAAGCAACTGTGGCTGTGGATAAGTCTATGCTGCAGCAGGTACGCCCCTGGAGAGTCTGTGGCTCATAGATAAGGCTCCGCTTGGAGCAGGTACACTCCTAAGGGACTGCAGTCTGTGGATAAGTCCAAGCCAGAGCAGGGGCAGGGGGAGGAGTTCATTGCAATGTTAAACTCTATGGCCTGGCCCAAAGGGACCAGGGGTGGTGTTTGTAATGGAAATACCTTTAAATTGTTGTAACCCTTGATATGAGTTGCATGTTACAGGAATTACTATAGCAGGAACCACCTGAACCAATGGATGACAAGCCTTACCAGAAGCAGTGCAAGTGCAGCAGTGACCCAACCTGAGCTGGCTTTGGTGCTCAGCAACTCCATGCAATGTACCACCTCTCCTGTCCTGAGTGACCACCATAACAGATGAAGCCCAAAGCCATGGACTAATTGAACTCAGTGGACATTTTGTGGACATTTATTGACATTTTTCAGGCATTTTACAGGGGTGGTCCATAGGTTAAGGGAATGATATCTCTGTATTCTATCAAAGGATGGGAAGGGGAGTGGTGGTTAATGAGGATGTGTTGGATAGTGTGGACCTGAGCATGACGTAAATGGTGTGGAATAAGGGGTAGAGAATGTGCTGGTTTTGGCTGGGGTGGAGCTAATTTTCTTCTTGTGTATAGGGGCGACTGATAGCAGCATGGGTTGGTTCTCTGGTTCAGCTGCAGTGCCTGTTGCTGGGGTTGGAGTAGCCACAGTGTCTGTTGCCAGAGTATGGAGCTGCCTAAGACTTTTAAAGAGGCCTTTAAATATACCTCTTTTCCTGGAATATAGTCCAAAGTGACAGGAAGAGTACATTCTTCCCATACCCTAATTTCTGGCAGAAAACAAATAAAATTGTTTTATATTTGGGTCAATATTGTACTATTTCAATTAGCAAAAGAGCTTTAACTCATTAAAATTTACAGAGATGCCACTGAAGCAGCATTGCTTTCCCTCTTTAAATCTTCTCATTAGTTGGATATTAAATGAAGAGTCTTGAAAAGATTTTCTTGAATTCACTTTTAATTTTAATTTTTTTTAAAGAAAAATAAATATAACCCAAATGTTTTAATGTGTGATTTGAATTTAGGGGTTTTGTGATTTCTGATACAGCACAGTGCCTTTTTACACCATGTGAAGAAAAATGTCTGTTTCTCTAAAACTTGTAAGTAACCAAGCTGATTCCTCAAAAATATCATTTATTTTTTCATTCCAAATCAGGAGGGAGTGGTTTCCCTGTTGGCACAAACAGACCCCATGTATGCAGGGCACTATCTAGTGTCACCTCAGCTGCTCTGATCTCAGGGCACCGGGGCCTCAGACTGTCTCGGTTTCAAGAAGCTGCTTTGATTTATGTGCCTTATGTCACCTAGTTCTCAGAGTATCGTAAAAAAACCTGTCCAACATTAAAATTGCTGAGTTCCTGCTCTCTAACTGGACTGTCTCATGGAGAACTTCTCTGCCAGCTGCTCATATTCATCACTCACTGACCGTTCCCATCACCCAGCTTGCAAGTGAAAAGCCCTCTGCAATGTCCTGACCTTTCTCCCACGCGTACACCACTGACTCCTCCACTCCCTGCTGCCAGGTATGTGTCCCCATAACCCACTGGCAGGAGCTGATGGTCCTCACACTCAGCTGGGTTTTCCAGTGAACATAACGCTTCTCCAAGGAACCTTGACCCATCTCTTGATGTGCTCGCCCCAGTTGGTCATCGATTCTCCCCGCTCTCTGCTGCTGTTGAATTTGAGTCTTGAT
This sequence comes from Scopus umbretta, assembly GCA_013400535.1. Taxonomy (NCBI): domain Eukaryota; kingdom Metazoa; phylum Chordata; class Aves; order Pelecaniformes; family Scopidae; genus Scopus; species Scopus umbretta. The sequence continues at coordinate 2,405 of VZTL01015034.1, forward strand.
CTGAGCTGACATTAGCTGGTTTCCTGTTTTTCACATCCAGCTACTGTGCTGGCTGGCATTTTGCAAGTGCCTTGGACTAGACGGTTAGATACGAGGTCTTCTCATTAACACGTCTCTTGTAACTGGAAGAAGGCCAAAGGCTGGGAAAGGCAAGTTTCCAGCACTGCCTTTGATTTAAGGGCAGCACTAATAGTTAAGGTTAAGTGAGTGCGAGTGCTAGTGACTGGGAATGAGCTCAGAGGAACAGAAGGTGATGTGTGGTGAGTGCTGGGGAAGCAGGAGTGACTGAAATGACTGAAAGCCAACTTAGGAAGCATCCTTTGCTGAGTAACTTCGGCACAAGGTTGCAATGGCACATCCTCTTAATACTTGTTGTACCGCCTCGCTTTTCAGCTATGTTGACTCACTCCCCAAGAAAAGCTACTGCTACAGATCCCATGGGAGCTCCATTTCTGACTCCTCAGGATCTTGGTCAGGCTAGGTCCTTCATGCTGGGACCATGTGAGTGCCCAGGAGATGGATAGGTCAGCACAGCCTTGACTTCTCTTCCTTGACAAATAAACATTGCAGCAATTTCTTCTCTTTTGCTAATACAAAAAGTATGTATTCTCCAGCTCCTGCTTGTTTAGGAAGAGCAGAGAACATAAGCAGAGATGTGCCTTTTTCAAAACTGAGCACTGACTATTGCTTTTGAGTAGAAGTGCAGAAGTTAACAGGGCCAACAAAGTTCAGTGGATGTTTAGCAGTGACTTCATTTCTTGGCTGAAACTAAGCATTGGAGAAGATGAAACTCAGTTCTGGAGGGAGCAGTTTAGAGCTTGTGGAAAACAGGTCATGTTACTAAGTCCCAGGCAAATCTGGATTCCTGAGGCAGGGGTTAGTGGGTATGGGTGTTTGAATCCTTGGCACGCTCCCAGCACTGGAAGCTTCAGCTACTGCAACGCAGCAGTGTGAGCATCCGAGGGACTGAGATGTGGTAATGAGAATCTCTGTAGTGAAGCAGTCCCTTTAAGGTATTGCAAAAAACAGATCCCACTTTGCTTCAAGAAATTGCTCTGCAGATGAGGCAGAATGGGGACAGGACTTTTGCACAACAGCAGCAGTGCAGTGTGGGATTATAATCCTTACCTCCAAGCCCGAGCTGTAGACTCTGCTCCAGGTCATTAAAGGAAGATGGGCTAGCTCCTAATGAGCGTTTATGTAGTGCCACAGATGAGGTAGCAGAGCTCTTGTCGAGCACACCGAGAAGGTCATGCAGTGGCTCTGGTGCCCTGATTATTCAAATCAGAGACCTGGTCCTGTTGGCTTCTGGTTTATGTACCAGGATTTCTGTGAAAGACAGGACCTGAGTGAGCAGTAGGAATGCACACCCAGGCTGTGCTCCATTGTGGAGCAGGAATACAGAAAGGGTGTGAAGGAGATCGTTTACACATATCCCAGTTTACGTGCTGCTGAAGTTTACTAGCCCCTAATCCATGCATGTGGAATTTATCTTGCGTAGAGTTTACTCCCTGACAGAAAACGTGTACATTTATCCGCTCTGTGTACTAACATAACTGAATGTCATGGAGAAGCTGCAGGCCTGAAAAAGTGGGTTTGGGAAGGCTATAAAGCCCTTTCTAAGGAACTATTCGTAGCTATTGCCTTATCGTTAGCCTACTCAACAGCACTATAAGGAAAGAAAATGTGGGGATGTGAAGACAATCCAATTGACTCCTCAACTCTGAGACTGCGAAATCTGTCACAAGACATGCATTGGCTGATTTTCTGTTCTTAAATGCTTCTTTTCAGCCCCAGGACGCAGGCAAGAAATTATCTTCTTTAGTGACTGCCGAGACATGACTGGTGTGTTAGTGCTTGCCTGACAAGCTATACCAAAGGGTGAGTTTCAGTCTTTCAATCTAAGCAATATGAGTTTACATAAGCTCTTCCCTGGTCTGCAGGCTGACAGGTAATAGCCCTTGGTTCCTAATCACAACAAAATGATCTGGCAATGAAACGGTGAGCAGATTTATCACTGAAGAAAATACATGTTCAAATCACAAAGACAATGAAGCTAAGGCTAATGAGGGAGATTTGCAAAGAAACAGCTTTGTGAATGAGCATGGAAATTTCTGCAAGCATCCCATGAGACCCTGGAATAAAGAGAAGAGCCAAAAAAGGGAGCTGAACACTCCATCCTAAAGTAAGCCTGCCTTGCAAATGATCTGTTTTTCCTCTTGGTAAGGAAAGTTTCCTCACCTCTAACAAAGAGTTTCACATTTCTCTCTCTTTTTCTTAACCATCATCTGATTAGGATTACTTATGGGAAAACAGTGATTTCCCCATGCCATTGTCCTCAGACCTTAAGAACAAGCTGAAAGTTTAGAAGCAGGGATGTGAAATCCAACCTAATCCAACCTGAGCGTTGGTCCGGACCTGCTACTCTCCCCTGCATAATTCTAACACGTGGATGCTACCCAGCCGTCATCTGCTACCAAGCCAAAACCAGTCCCAAGAGTCACTGAAGAGCAACAAAATCTGTATCAGAGCTTGGGAAAATGAGTAGCTGTGCCAAAAACCATTAACACAGGAAACAGAATGTGAGTCCCTACAGGCATTATTGCCCCTGCTTTCACCAGCAGTAGGAATTTAGAGCCTATTTGGATTGTGGTGAGGTATGCTTTGACTAAACAGAGAGGTATTGGTTTTGGTGCCTTTCTTTCATAGGGAATGCAACTCCAGCAACAGAAATGCCCCAAATATTTTGCTTCTGTGGAAATACCATGTGGGGTTGTGCAGATAGATATCTTTGTTAGACTTCATGAATTATCAGCCAACCAGGCAGCAAAAATGATTGCAACTACAGCAAAATGCTAATGTCTGAATGACACCAACTTAAACTTTCATGTCAATCTTTCTATAGTGATTTGGTCTGCAGCAAGAGATATGGAATTTAAGTTGCAAGTATGAAGCTCAGGTTTGTCCTAGAGTTATAACTGCTGTGTATCTGGGTGGAAGGGCTTTCTCTGTATCCACACCTAGCATACTTAAGCCATTAATTCCCCTGGTGGTCCAGAAATTCCTCGGTTATTCAGCTACATAGATGAGGCAATGGACTGATCTGAGACAGTGGACCAACTTGAGACCAAGCAGTTGACTGAACTCCTAACTACCTTCACAACTATGTATTCGACTAATTGCTGCAGGAGTCTCCAGATGGGAATTTTGGACTGCCCTGGAGATCCCCCCAGGCAGTTCCTGCTGTGCCCAGACCAACTGATAATGTTTTAGTGTCTAGATTAACATGCTGGGTGGAGAATATGGCCATTCCAGAGACTTCCAGGAGGGTCTGATATAGCATTGGTCAAACTGTACATAAGTCTTACTTAGGGACTAAAGGAATTGTCTTCCACAGCTGTGAGACTCATTACAGCCCTCTATAGGAAGAGACTAATGCCAGGTCTCTTGTGGATAGGCTCTGAGGAGGGCTACAGACTGCTGCTGGACTGAGGTGGTGAAACACAGAAAGCCCTATTGAAATTCTTCATATGTTGGCTGAAATCACATAGTAGTGAGAGCAAACAAGAAATATTGGTTCTGACCTCTGGAGGCAGTGGGGTGTTGGCACACACAAAAGGAGAGCAATGACAACTGCCATGCAGGCAGAGCAAGGAGTCCAGTGAATTGTAAAGTGAAGACAAGATGGAAGGAAGTCAAGACTTTTGTTTCAAAGAATACAGTCCCAAGCTGAAGTCCAGCTGGTGCGAGCTAATGGTAAGAAGGGAAGGGGCGGAAAAGAAAATGAGAACTCAGGGTCAGAGACTTCTGATTCTTTGCCTAATTCTGGGAGAGCAGTGATATGTCTGCTGGTCAAGGAGACCTGAAGTCAGGATTACTGAATACTATTCCCAGCTCCTGCCTGCTGGATGACCTGAGTTACAGTGCAGGACTTTGCTCTGTCCAAATTTCTCATCAGCGAGGTTTCCACCCATTGAACCAAACTGATTCTTAGTGGTGGATAGCCAGTTACCTTCCCCTCTCGAGGTCCCATCATTCCTTTGGCTAGTGCCACCTGGCAGCCCTCACATACCACGTGCCATAAACTCATCTCTCTCCTGCAGTGAGGGAAGGAAAGGAAAGGACAGGGGCATCCTGTTACAGCCAGGTCTCTGCTAGCCCTATCCAATTCCTGACATGCCCTTGTGAAGCCAGGAACCAGTGGGAGGGTGGCAGGCTGCTGAGGGGCAGGGCAGAATCACTGCCTGTTGTGGCTCCCACTTAATCCTCAGATTTCCATTAGGGAGCAGTACAGAAGAGAACAACCAGTTCAGCAGCTCCTGGGGTAGCCCAGCAACAGTAAACTCAAACAGAGGTTGGCAATGGCTACCTTCAAAGACATGCAGAGAGTCACCAGAAGGTCCAGCTTCCCTCTGCCCTAACTTCCTCCAGCGCTCTGAATAGAATCCGCCCAACCTGCCTGCTGAAGTCCACTCCTAACTCCTACCCTGCTCCTAGCAGTACCTATCCAGCAGCTGCTCTTTGTACAAGTGTTTTCTTATATTTCTAGCTAAGTGATAAACAGTCCTGGTGCCATAAACTTGCTGCAGTCTTCCCTGAAGTACTGTGAGAGGGAGGGGAACCTGAGGACATAAGTGCATGCCTCTTCTTGCTACAGCTCTGCAGATCAGTGATGCAAGGAAATGAACTGATTCAGATGAGTCATAAGTGAAAGAGAGTAGCACTTCTCCCAGCTGGGTGAAAGAAGCCATTGAGTTGTACACTAAGCACCCTGCATTGCCTCTTGACATCATAAACTCTTCCAGGGTTTTGTATCTGTTGTGGTTTTACCCCAACCAGCAACTAAGCATCACACAGCCGCTCACTCACTCTCCACCCCACTCGGATGGGGGAGAGAAGTGGAAGAGCAAAAGTGAGTAAACTCATGCCTTGAGATAAAGATAGTTTAATAAATCAAGTAAAAGTTGCACACACAAGCAAAGCCAAACAAGGAATTCATTCACTACTTCCCATCGGCAAGCAGGTGTTCAGCCAGCTCCAGGAAAGCAGGGCTCCATCACATGTAACAGTTACTTGGGAAGACAAAGGCCATCACTCCGAAAGTTCCCCCCTTCATTCTTCTTCCCTCAGATTGATGTGCTCAGCATGATGCCATGTGGTGTGGGATATCCCTTTGGTCAGCTGGGGTCAGCTGTCCTGGCTGTGTCCCCTCCCAACTTCTTGTGCACCCCCAGCCTACTCGCTGGTGGGGTGAGGTGAGAAGCAGAAGAGGCCTTGACTCTGTGTAAGCACTGCTCAGCAATAACAAAAGTACCTCTGTATTATTGACACTGTTTCCAGCCCAAATCCAAAACATAGTTTCATACTAGCTACTATGAAGAAAATTAACTGGACCCCAGCCAAAACCAGCACTGTATGAAGGGATACTTCTTTTCCAGTAGGATGACCCTCACAAAGATGAAATAGTAGATGGGCAAGTGGTACAAAAACAGGGCTGAAGGAGTGAGAAAGATGGAGCAAAGAGCAAGAAAGGGAGAGAAAAGAAATAGTACCACACAAGGAAGATCCCTGAAAGTTCCTCAGGGGATCAAGGAGGAAAGAAGTTCCTGATAAGCGCCTTTCCGCAGCGTGAGGGACGTTAGTCCATAGCAGCATGAGCACTGCAGTGTTACCAAAGCCTCATGTACGTGGAGCAGCTCTCACCACGCAGCTAGGGTAATCTATACCCTTGAACATAGCATGGCTGTGACTGCCATATCTCCATGATACCCATGTGGCTGTATGCAATAACATTATGAATCCTGGGCCAGGACAGTCTTGTGTCTGTCTGTGGCCAGATCCACCACATAAATCTGCTGTATGGTGGAATTCCTGCGCTCAATCTGTAGTGACCTGTCCAAAGGTATAGAGGTTACCATCTGCTCATCTGGCTCAGTTTCAGGGATTTGGGCATGTAAGCACATCCACACCCATGAACCTCAGGGAACTGACCTCTAGGTGATACAGGGCTTAGCATGTCATAAAGGTACAAGCAGTTAAATGTGTTTTGGTTCCTACCAAGAGGGCTGAGCAGCCAGAAGTTACGCAGTAACTTCAGAGAGGTGCGAGGTAAAGCAGAGAGAGGATCTGCAGAAGGAATTGTCAGGAGTTAAGCCTGTACAGGATGCCCCTGGGGAAGACGATTATGAGTTAGCTCTGCATTTGGCAATCTCTGCGAGATTTACTGTCCTGAAGAGGAAGATGAAATAATTTCTCACGGCAGAGTGTCAGCTGCAACAACTGTTAATGGCAGAACAAGGGGATGTGAAAGCTGCCGCTTTTTTCCTACCTGGCTTTGGACAGATTCAGCAGATGTCATCCAACGTCCGCATATTGCTGTCCTTGCTCTGCTTGCATCTCCTAGTCAGCCAGTGGAAGGGAAGATAACTGGCTGAGGCAGGCGCAGAGCGGTGCTGGGACAAGGGCAGGGGACTCAGAGCTGCCCGCTCAAGCGGCTGTTGGCAGACTTCTCAGCAGCCTCTAATCATGGTAACAGGACTGCTTTGCCTGAAGCCAGCTCTGTACAGCTAGAAGTCAGATAAAAACTGAAAAAACAGGCTGTCTTATCACTTAGATTTTCTCCTAAACATCTCACTTAAATTGTCTTCCTCACTAGCCCCTAAGAAATCTGTCAGCAAAGCTTAGGTGGAAGCTGCAGTCAGAGTTAGCACGCAGAAGGTGGCTACCAGGGCCCTGAGTGGGAGCAGGAGCCTTGTGTGATTCCACCCTGAGACACAGAAGCCAGCCAGAGGCACGACTCCCTGGTGGGGGGCAGCTTGTAAACAGCAAAGAAGGGTTAGAAGTGCAATTAGTCTGTGTGACAACTGTGACCACCTTCTGTCACCACCCTGGGCCAGGTCAAATCCCCCTTCCTCCCTCTCTTGCACAAAGCTGGGCCAAGGCACAGGGCTTAGAAACATGCCCAGCTGCCTGTCAGCCCAGGGAAAAAAAAAACCAAACACACCCACAGCAACAGGCAGGCCTGTATATGGGCAAGCCCAGACTATTGGCTGGCATGGCTGGCTGTCAGACCTTGGATGGGTTGTAAGTAGGGAAGTCTAGGATACTGGAGAGTTGTTATGGGATTTAGTAGTGGTCAGTCCTCTTCTTGTGGTCAGCACTGACACAGATAGCCCAATGCAGAACAAGAAAAATTAAAATTATAGTACAGGTAGCAGGGTACTGTGCAACCCAAGCTACAGGATGTGGAAAACACCAAGGCAGCTCCTTTGTTCTCTCTGTTTCAGGCATTTCCCTCTGGTTCATGCATCTCCACTCAGGGATGCAGGATAGAGGAAAAAACGGTTAACGGCTGAAGTTCCATGAGCAATTGCGTGTTTCCTAGTCAGGGACCAGGTGTCTTCTGATCCAGCCACTTCCAATCCTGCAACTCTTTGTCCTTTGGCATGACAATGGGGCTTTATGACTTCTCATGGCTTCTCAGCTACAGGCAGCTCTAGAAGACATCAGCTGGGTTGCAGCTGTTGCTAACATGCCCCTACATGAGTAATAATGAAAGGTAACAAATTCCCACCATCTTTATCCCCCAGCTATTGTCTCTTTCCATTGCTGTGCTCAGAAGGACAGTTGTTTAGAACAGGGTCATATTTTTTGGTTTTTATCAAAGCTCTGGCCTGCTTTGTCTTTGAAGTGAAAGTCAAAACTTAAGGACAAGCAGTGTGGGAGGAGGCAGGCACAGGCACTATGCAGTCTTGCATCTGCCCTATCATATTCCCTGGCCTGAGATGCTTTCCCCTACTCATTTTTGGGATTTGATTGTTCCTCTGCAGTCTCAAGACCTGACATCTGTGTGCAGAGTGGGAAGGGTCACACAGGATGGTCAGCATGCGGTCTTGTTCAGGAGACAAGGCTACAAGGAAACTCTGGGGAATATGGAGAATTACTCCTTCGCTACCCTTCCTAAGAAACTTCAGTCATAGCCCTACTAATTATACTTAACAGGGTTTAGTTGGGAAGGGATAGAAGTAACATAGTGTCAGAGTCGACAAGGCAGAAAGAAGATTATATGCTGCAAGCTTCTAGAAATGACACCAGGAGCCTAACCGGAGAGGTCCTGAAGGCTGGACCTCTGCCCTGCCTTTGGTAACTGGGTCAGCCAGTCCAATAGAGTGACTTTCATTAATCTTCCTGTAGAAGGAGGAGATGACATCAACCCCACTATCCAACCTGGTCCTACCCTCCCTTTTATGTCCTGAGTCCAGCCAGCACCGCAACACTGTCTATATGTTGGGGACATTGCTGACCTGTGGTTAGCCCACATAATGTGCCTAAGTGCCCTCTTCAACAATCCACATTTTAATTCTGAGATGACTCATTTGTGGCACTGTTTGACCGTTATCATGACCTGGGGCAATCGCTTTCATATCTGCCTGCATTTTCATATCTCTGTGTAGCACACAGCTTCCACTTCTTCCTACCAACACTTCCTAACTGGAAGGAGTGTTAGGACCAAGCGATCTGTACAGTTAATGGATCCAGGCTCAACCCATCACCCTGACCCTGCAATACCAGAGTGCTGGCCCATGCCTTCCCTACACCCTGCAGATTCCAGTCTGCATTGCAATCCCCAGGCTGCTGCTGAGTGTGACTATTCAGGAGCCATGTGGAGTGTGTGGTGCAGAAGAGGGAGCAGAATCCGTAGTAAGGTGTGCAAGGCTATCCAGAAACATAGACCACGAGTCTTATCAAAAGCCATGGGATCCACGCTCCCAGCCTGTGCACGCAGCGTGCGGCAGGCACCAGGGCGCTAGGGCCTGGATTCACACTTCTTGGAGCACAGTCACTGCAGCCAGAACTCACATAGTGCAGCAAGCTCTGTAATTACCCAATTTATCTCTTCATTCCATCCCAGAGTGAAGTACTGTCTTTCCCTCCCCTTTGGAGCCACCTGATGCCTCTTTGGGGATGACACCAGATCCACCCCATACCTTGTGCCTACATTAGCTGAAACGTTGCCCTTTATGGCGCTGGGCACCTGGCCAGCCCTCCTGCAGCCAGCGGCTGCGCTTGCAAAGGGCCAGCATGTTTGCACACAGCTCTGTTCCATTCAGCCTCTCCCAGCAGCTGCTGTGGGGGTGATGAGGACAAGCAGATCTTTTTTCAAAACCCCTGGGGATAGGCTTTGACAGGTCTGTTTATTCATTGATTTAAGAAATCCAGCTGCAATTATGATTCAGCTACTGAGAAAAGGAGCCCAGGTTGGGGACCTGGCTCAGGGCAGGCCTTTTGCCGCTGTGCTCACTGCTGCGCTAGCTTCATTGTAATCCTGTGCACACCACCATCACACACACGATCCAGTCACAGTGCTGATTTCATCACTTAGCTACATATCACACAACTTTCTGGCTGCATAAACGCCTTCTGCCAAAGTCTCAAGGCTCCGTAATAAAGGAGACACAGAAACAATCCTGGTCATCGCCACTGCTCACTGCCCATAGCCTCTGTCACATTGTCTTTGCTGGGCAGCACCAAATCCCTGATCCTCATCGGCATGATTGGCTCCTGCAAAAAAACAGCCTTGGTCCTGATGGAATTGGACAGTTTGATCTGTTTCCCCAAACATGTCAGTGTTCCACCAGTTCAGGTTTGCTTTAATTTGGAATAAACCCTAAAATCTTGCTAATCCTTTCTTGTCAAGCCAGTTTTGCATCTTGTGCCCAGTTCTGCTGAGACCACTGCCTGCCATGCTGAGCAGTTCCAAAGCAGACACACTGGGAGCCCCTCACATCTCCAGCTGCAACACAGAGTGTCCTCAAAATGAAAAATGCCACAGAATCACAGCATGGTTGACGCTGGACAGGACCTCTGGAGATTGCCTAGTCCAACCTCCTGCTCAAAACAGACAGCTAGAGCAGGCTGACAAGGGTCTTGTTCAATCAGTTTTTGAATATCTCAAAAGATGGAGACACCACAACCAATGTTCCAATGTTTGGCCACCATCACCATTAAAGCCATTTCTCTTATGTTTAAATGGAATTTTCTGCATTTCAGTTTGTGCACAATGCCTCCTGTCCTGTCACCCATTACCTCCCTGTCTGTGTCTTTTTTATACCCTCCCATTGGTTATTTATAAACATTGATTAGAATAGAATAGAATAGAATAGAATAGAATAGAATGGAATGGAATGGAATGGAATGGAATTAAATTGACTTGACTTGACTTGGATTGAATTTCAGTTGGAAGGGGCCTACAACAATCATGTAATCCAACTGCCTCACCACTTCAGGGCTAACCAAGTTAAAGCATGTTATTAAGGGCTTTGTCCAAATGCCTCTTAAACACTGACAGGCTTGGGGCATTGAGCACCTCTCTAGGAAGCCTGTTTCAGCATTTGACCAACCTCTCGGTAAAGCAACGCTTCCTAATGTCCAGTCTAAACCTCCCCTGGCACAGCTTTGAACCATTCCCACACGTACTGTCACTGGATATCAAGGAGATGACCTCAGGACCTCGCTCTCCACTTCCCCTCCTCAGGAAGCTGTACAGAGCAATCAGGTCACCCCTCAGCCTCCTTTTCTCCAAACTAGACAAGCCCAAAGTCCTTAGCCGCTCCTCGCAGGACATTTCTTCTGACATTTCACCAGCTTTGTTGCCCTCCTCTGGATGCATTCAAGGACTTTAACATCCTTAAATTGTGGGGCCCAGAACTGCACACAGTACTCAATGTGAGGCCGCAGCAATGCTGAATACAGCAGGATAGTCACCTCTTTCGATCAGCTGGTTATGCTGTGATTGACGTACCCCAGGATGGGGTTTGCCCTCATGGCTGCCAGGGCACACCGCTGACTCACGCTGAGCCTGCTGTCAGCCAGCACCCCAGATCCCTTTCTGCAGGGCTGCTCTGCAGCCACTCCTCTCCCAGTTTATACTTGTGCCCCTAAGTATAATGAAGTATCAGATCCACCCTGACCCTTCTCTTCTCCAGGCTGAACAGTCTCAACTCTCTCAGCTTCTCCTCGTATGATGGTTTCTTTCAGTAGGCAAGAACCCTCACTACTGCAGTGTTGTGGCTTACTTGAATATGCTTGGCTCCAGCCTCTCACGGTTGCTCTTGGACCTCTCTCAAGTTAAAATAGGTCAGTAGTAGTAGGTATTTTCTTCCCAGTATTCTATACCATAACAAAATCACCATTCAGTCTTCCTGTTTTAGATAGTTTAGCTCATTAATTCCTTTAAGAAGACTTTCTTAAAGCCTTAAACCACAGACCCACCATGGTTCTTTTCTGAGCTGTCTCCAGCTTTCCAGCTTGTCTGTAAGGGTGGTCCCATCCCCAGGATTGCCCTGTGAGGCATCAAATGCTGCTCACTCACTCCTACTTCCCACACTCCTATTTAGGCCAGCAGGAATATTGTTAGCTGCCTTTGCTGGAGATTTGACCACCTTTAGTGTCCGCCCCTCTTTAGCCTCTGTCTTTTTTGACAGAATAACACAATGAAAACTCATGTGATTTTGTGTCTCCTCTGTGACTTGCAAAGTTTTTTAGGGGTCCTCCTGTAAGGATGGCTTTTATTCCTACATATTCCTACCTGAATACATTTCTCCTGCCTGCAAGAAAATGCGGGTTTTTTGAATACAACCAACTTACCAAGTTATCCAGATCTCTTTGAGTGGCCTGTTCCTTTTGTTTTTTATCACTCTATTCATGTTTGTGTCATCTGCAGGGTTTTACCTGCAGTGGTTCTGTATTTACCTTCAAATTGTGGATGGAAATGTTGACCAATTTTCATTCAACTATTGTTCCCTGCAGAAAGCAACCAAAATAACTAAAAAGCATTTCCAACTGACAATTATTTCTTCTGTCCATTGAAAGTTCTCAGTTCACTTAACATATGCTTTATTGACTTAGCATAGTACATCTTCTTAATCAATACAGTATACTGCAATTTTCTTTAATCAATAGGTCATGCCTCACAAAAATTGTGTACCATAGTGCTATGAATTAACTTTAGCAAACACAACTTTATTATCAAATAGAATGCTGAGTGTCACATTCCAAAAAGCCATGTTCCTGTTCTATAATTCTCTATTAGCAAGCATCTGTATGAGATTTGCCATTATTTTTCACTGGATAGTTGTCAGCTATCTGGCCTACAGATCCATTGATCTTAGGGCTTCTCCACTTTAAATACAGGAACTGTGTTGATATCTTAGCACTCCTCTGCTATTCCTACAGTAATCAAAGAGTAATTAAAGCCAAATCTCAGCTGGCCAGAGCTGAGAAGCATTTATTACATTTTCAGGTAATGAAAGATTCTAAGAGATAGAAGTGAACAGAAGAAAACTATATCTTGAACAGGGTGAGTATGATGCTGGTTGATAAAGTAGGTTGGGGAGTTGGAAGGAAGACACAAGGGATAAGCAACATAGGGAGCAGGAAAAGTACAAAGGAGTAGTAAGGAGCTGATGTTGCTGAGAGAGGAATGAGCAAAAGGTGTTTACCAGTTGATGGGTAGTAGAGAGCTGGAGGTTGGGGAACTACAGAAGAGTGTGTGCAGGAAAGGATCTGAGGTGAAAGAAAAGCTGGGATGCTAGAAAGTATGGTGCTGGAACAGTGCATTTTTAGAAGTTACGAAGACACTAAGAATGGAAACTGAGCTGGCGATGTTTCCAGCGATAGGATCAGGCTAAGAGCTGGAAGGGATTACCAACAGCATAACCCTGGGGAGTGTAAAGAGGTAGCAAAGGAAGAAAAGCTCCTAACCCCTAATAGTCTCCTTGCCGCCTCTTTCCAGGATTAAAATATGCACCTAGAAGGACACTGGGGCGTTAGGAGTGGTATGTTGCTGGGGAAGGGTTAAACTGGTGACGGGAAATGGGAGAAGGTCGCCTAGAGGGGTAACCAGGCATCTAAAAGAGCATGAAGGACATTCTCTTAGGACCTGAAAGCAGGACAAGGGAGGAGGTGTGCTTGGGCTGGCATTGGATAGTCCTGGAAATAGTTCTTTGGGACTGAAGGTTTCAGGAGAATAGGAGCCGGGAAAAGTGGTAGTGAAAGCTCGTGCAGAGAGGGGCTGGCTCTATGAGGAGGGAGCAGTCAGTCTGGAGGAGGATGAGTGAGAGCAAGGAAATGGTGTAGGACTGCTAGGAGGTGTCACTAGGGGAATTTTGCTGGGGTTATTCACACAGATACATTTATGCAACCTGTGTTGACAGGTCCTCTGTTAGCTTTTCCTGGTGATGCCCGGGCTGACCACCCTCACAGTGCTACTGTCTTCTCAGCTGAATCATACATGTGGACGTTCGTGGCAATGACCTCACCTTTCCACTTGCACCTAAGCCACTCAAGGAGGTAGAGGGGTGAATCATGTTTCATCAGGGCTGTCGGTGTTTGCAGAAGGCCATTTTCCTGAATGACAGGAACTAGAGAGGGACATTTGTGCAAACTGACACTGAGACTCCTGATGTTAACAACCCTCCGCACAGAAAAGCTCATCTGTCACCTGGTCCTGAACACAAGGAAACGGGAAGAAATGCATGGCAGTTGGCAGGCTACAATGTGTGATTCCCTGTGGCTTTCTCCAACATCTCACCTCCATGGTTCCCACCACCAGAAGTGTGGGAGCCACACTACCACCACACCATCATCAGTCCCCAGCTAACATCCACATGCTGGGGGCTCCCCAGCACCTCCACCCCACTAGCCTGAAGCCACCCTTCAAGGGTCCTGGTGGATCCTCAGGCAGCATCCAGGGGTGGCCCCTGCCTTGTGCAGGTTGTCCTGAGATAGCCGCAGGCTCTGTCATGCCCCTGCTCTCCCACAGCAAGCAGGCCCCCACAGGCATTTTATTATGAGGGAAAAGAGCCACATACAGAAACACAGAAGTACACATTTTGCTCTATTTTGAGACAAGGCAGGTGCTGCAGCCCCCAGAAAATGCCCTGGAGTCCCTGTGGCCAGGAAGCAAGTGGGTGCTTCACACGCAGACAGTTGTTTCCAAGTGAAAGATGTTTTCAAGCCCTAAGGAAGCACAAGGAGGTGGCACTGGGCAGCATTGAGCCATGGGGTGAGGACCATTAGCTGGGGAAGGAGCCTGGCTCCATGGTGGCAGGGACAGTGCTGCAGAGAAGTTGCTTTCTGGGTCACCGTGGCCTCTCACACCTGGAGCCCCGTGGTGTCCCAGACCCTGAAGACCCTTGCAGTGTGAGACCCTCTTTCTCTCCCTCCATGGGGAGCAGGCTCTAGGGCTTCACTGCAGCCTCCTTGCTGTGCCCATCCTCCAGCCGCCAAGGGCAATCAACGTATCTCAGCGCCCCACTGACGGGGCCACGCTTGGCAGGATCTAGGGCCAGCAGGCTCCGCAGCATCAGGGCAGCCTCAGTTGTCAGGCGTTTCCAGTGGCGGGGCAGGTCCTTTTCGAGGCCCGTCTCCTGCCACAGCATGAAGTCCTCAAAGAAAGGGTCATCTGGCAGGCTCTGCTCCCAGGGGAAGTAGCCAGTCAGCAGGCAGAAAAGCAGCACGCCGAAAGCCCAGGCATCCAAGCTGGTGTCAATGGGCACCCCCTGGGCATCAGCAGTGTTGCTCAGCTCAGGGGCAGTGTAGGGGATTACCCCGGCCACCAGCTTGAGCTTGGTACCCTTGGGCCGTGTAAGCCCAAAGTCAGTCAGCTTGATGCGCCGACACTCGGGATCGAAAAGCAGCACGTTCTCAGGCTTGACGTCACGGTACACGAGCCCTCGGCTGTGGATGAACTCCAGCGCACTCACAAGCTGCTTGGCACACTGCTTAGCGGCTGGCTCGGGGATCCCGTCCTGCACAGGGAGAGACACAGGCGGTACGGCACATGCAGGGCACCTTGGCAGCCCTGCCAGCTGGGCTTTCAGCTGCGTGCTCTGCACTGGGGAAGACCTTCACATTTCTGGTCTTGCAAGCCTGAAGTTGCTTCAGGGATGTAGACCCCAGAGAGACCCACAGCCCATTGCCTTTAGCTCCCTCCCTCTGACCCAACCAGCCTGCACAGGGATCAAATACTATAGTCCCAGTCCCCATGGCCTCGTAGCAGCACTCACCCGGGGTTTGATGATAGAGATGAGGTCTTTGTGCAGTGCTGGTTCATAGAGGAAGCCATAGTACTGGCTGGACTCAATGGCAATTCCAAACATGCCAATGATGGCAGGGTGGGTAGCGAGGGAGAGTGCCACGCAATACTCATACAGGAAGGTGTGCAGCTTGGTACTGGCTTTGGGTAGCAGCTTGAGAGCCATAGGAGTCCCTGGGAATGGGAAGAGTGAGTTAGACTCCTCTGGAAGTCAACCACACCAAGGCCAGACAGAGAGGGGACTGAGCAGCCATGGGTCTGGACACTCACAGCCACACAGAGGTCTCTGGCCTGAAGCTTTGTGTGGATATATGCTGTGGACCCCAGATCTGGGAGCAGGCACTGCCACTGGTGTGAGTTTTGAGCCAGTCAGTGCACGCACAGGAGCACTGGGCAGAGCAAGGGAAATTCAGGCTATGTGGGCTCATCAGTCTGAGCTGGGACTACTGGAGAGGAGTGGGCACCCATAGGCCTTAGTGGCCTTGGCCAGCCACACCTAGGACCTCCACTCACACCCTCTGTCCATGGGCCTTAGGGCACCATTTAAGCTCAGGCTTGGGGCTTCACTCCCTGTCTGAGTTGTGTGCTGGGAGTGCTGGTTTCCAGACATATCACATCCATGCCGGTGCCTAGCCATGAACGCTATTGATCCTGACTTGCTGATTGACTTTCCAGCTTGATCTTGGACTTGTATCATCACTATAACTTTGCCTGACCTTCTGGCCTGCCTGTTGGCATCACCTGCTCCCTGACTGAGTGCAATAGGATGGCGCCTGGCTGGGACCACCCCTTGCCCTGCTGGTCTCCCTATGAAGCCCCCACCATGCCTGGCCCCAAGGAGCCACCAGCCCACCCAGTGCCCTGGCAAGTGGAGAGGAGGCAAGGCACAGTAGCTCATAGGGCGCAGTCAGTTCCTTACCTCTCTGCCTGTGGGTCACTAGCATCACGTGGCCATACTTGCCCCTGCCCAGCTCCCGAATAACCTCATAGTGTTCGGTCACCTCGGTGCGCACCAGGCTCTGAGCTGTGATTTCCAGGAGCTCATCTAGCACGGTTGGTGCCGCTGTCCCTGCCGCTGCCACAGCCGCAGCTGAGCTCTCGGCCATTGCTGAGTGCTGCAGAAACGCCACAGCCTGAGTCAGAAACATCACAAGATGCACAGAGAAAACCAGATTGGACACGCCATGCAAACCATGTCATGGCAGGGGATATTTCTGCCACTTGGAGCCTGAGCACTCTTGCAGCTGTGCTAGAGTTGAGTTTGTGCTTTTATACAGTACACCTCTGGGCAAAGACCCTCATCATATAAAAGGTACCTGTATTGAAGGGAACATCCTTCAGTCCTCTAAACCTTTCTGGCCTCCAGACGGATGCTTGACTCTCTCTAATTGTAGTCCCTGGCTCCTCTCATTTCAAAGACCTGGATCACCTTTCTGTGTCAGCTGCACTAAAGCTTGGCCTTCCAGACCTCCTCTTATTCTAGTCTCCAAGGTGTTAGACAACAAGAAAAATATTAACGGAGTCCCAGATTATCAAGCGTGACCCAGTCCTCTTGTTCTCCTTAGCCTACTGCAACAAGACCATGTCTCTCTACTCAGAAACCCATCCCTACTACTTATTGATGAAAGTCCTTGAGGTAGCAGCAGAGACAGACTTGCCCCTTAGGCAGAGGCACAGCTAGCCCATGACAAAGAAGGGATTACTAGTCAGAGGCAGTGTGCTCTGAGAAAGCCAAAGGGAGCTCAGTACCTCACACACCCACTGACATTTCTGACCCAAAGTCACTCATCTGTGCAGCCAAGAAACTTAGGCAGGAAGGAAGCTCAGACATCAATGGCATTTTGAGCTACAGCCAGCTGCTTCAGACCCATTTCAGAGAAATGCTTTTTCAGTCCCCCCAGCCAGCTACAAGGCAGCATTTTAAGGCACCTGTGGCAGCACTCCCCCCGTCCTGACTACCTCCCTGTGCTCTGAACACAGGCACTCAGACCTGGGAGCCCCTCCTGGCTTTGGAGCAAGGTCACAGAACCAGAGTCACAGGATGGTTGAGGTCAGAAGGTACCTCTGGAGATCACCTAGTGCAACCTCCTGTTCAGAGGAAGGTTAACTAGAGCAGGTTGTTCAGGACTGTGCCCAGTTCAGTTTTGAATATCTCCAAGGATGGAGACTCCACAACTGCTCTGGAAAACCTGTTCCATCGTTCGATCACCTTTATGCTAAAAAAGTTTTTCTTATGCTCAAATAGAAATTCTCTGTTTCAGGCCCACTGCCTCTTGTCCTGTCACTCAGTATCACTAAGAAGACTCTGGCTGTGTCTTTTTTACAGGTATTTATTTTGTACAGGTATTTATACACATTGACAAGATGATCCCCTCAAGCCTTCTCCTGCTGAGGCTAAACAAATCCCAGCTTTCTTAGCCTCTCCTCGTATGAGAGATGCTTCAATATCTTAACCATCTTCATAGACAGGATTCATTCCAGTATGTCCACATCACTCTTCTGCTGAGGAGCCCAGGATGGACCCGCTACTCCAGATTTGGCCTCACTAGTGCTGAATAGAGAGGAAGTATCACCTCCCTTGACCTGCTGGTTAACACTTTGCCTAATGCAGCTGAGGATGCAACCCAAGAGCCTGAGGGCTGCAGCGTTTTGGGGTGTGTCTTAAACAGTGTGCAGTGAGACAGAGCCCCAGCTCACCTCTGCACCTACAAACTCAGGATGTCTTCCCATGAAACATTCTGACTCACATAACACCTTTTGGGGGCTGGAATAGGACCTCACATTGCTAAAAAGGAAGATGGCATCGTGGGAATATGAGTGGAAGCAGAAAGAATGAAGCCTTTTCCCTTAGTTTTTACATTGCTCTATCTGTGACCAAGGGCTTCTTACAGTCCCTTCAACTTCCAGTCCCCAATGCTGCTAAATCTGGTCATTCTTAAGAATCCAGTAGTTTAGCAACAGAATTATTTAAATATAGGAAAACTACAAAAATGCTGGATTGTACAGGGACTGGGACTACTTGTGGGAGAGTTCCCCTTCTTTTCCCTTCTCTCTCAGACTGCATTGCTAAATCTTATCCAATTCAGAAGTACCAAGTAATTGGCCCTACTTTTCTGCAAAGGCTTTGGCTTGATGTGAGAGCCAACAGCAGTCAAAGTTAGTACAGTCCATAAGGAGTTCAACAATGAACAAGTGCGTGCATGGGAGGGGATTAATGGAAGGCTGGGGAGAAACTCACAGGGAAAGACGGTCTGGAAAGTATTTTAGAGATTTTGCTTTGATGGCGGCCTGTTTGCTGGCCAGCCAGCACAGCTTGTGAAATTCCACACAGCACAGCATTGCAGAACCTGCAAAGGGTCCCACTCTGCCACTGAGATTCCCAAACTGGTGTTGCTACATTTAGGTATTAAAATGAATAGCTGAAAAAGCTTTTTAAAGAGTCCTAGCTGGGAATATAGAGAAAAAACTTAAAATGTAATAGACCTTTGAAAGACATAGACCTCCCCTTGATATTAGGTAGACTAAAGCCCCACTAAATAAAGAGTGGAACAAGAGACATGTCTGCTTGTCTTGTGCAGAACACATTAGATTTATATTTGTAAAGAAAATATCAGAAGATCTCTTCTGTAAGACAGTATTTCTCCTATATCAAATTCATGGTCATATACAAGTTCTTGTCAGCAAATGGTTCACGGTCTTCTCAGATAACTTAATTTCTCAAACTTGAGTTAGATAAAATTTCTTCCCTTGTAGGCTGGCCACCTGTTAGTGCTATGTAGCCCAAAGGTTAGAATCTTCTTGCTGCATCCACTCAACGTATTATTCAATAATTATATAATTTTCAAATATCTATTCATTAATCTGTTTTTATTTGTATTGAAATATTTATTATATGATTAGTCTATTCTATTTTTTATATCACTCATTACTTCTCTCCTATTTACTCTGTGAAAACTTGCTTTTGAGAATGCGAGGATATGCTTCTCTATCTATTCTTGGTTCTCACTCCAGCTTTGGGAGTCAAAACATTTCAGTCCATAAGCTTTTGTAATTAAAAAAAAATCCAAAAAAAACCTTGTGTCCTTCCACTCCACATTTCAAGTGAACTGCAATATAGGTGGCAAGGATCCTTACTTCCATGCATGGCCCCATTGGCATGGGAGAGCAAATTCTCTGGGTACAGAGTAAAGTATCAAAGTGAAATAGCCAGCTTGGAAAAATAGACCAGCCAGAGGATATGGGTAGAGTGTCTTGAGGGACAGTGACAATCCTGTGGGTCTGATCAGGGCTTCATATGAAGGAAGCCCCAGCTGCAGTCACTCCAGAACAGTTTGCAGGCTTTAGTCCTTGCTGCCCTTGTGGAAACTGATTACAGGACACGGTCCATACTTCAGGAAATAGCCAAAATTGTCAGGTCTTTCTCTGAGATACCACTGCCATTAGCTAGAAAACTAAGTGAGAGCCAAATCTGGGTCACCACTGAGTAAAGTGTGCCTGGGTGCTCTGCACCTACCTCTGTTACCTTCTGTAGTGCCATTTGCCCTTTGCAGAGTCACAAGCACTGGGAAGGAGGCCACCAGGGCCCTGGCCAGGATGCACTCACCATTAGGCTGTGCTGTATTGAAAGCAGCAGGCAGGGTCCTTTTCAAAATTGTTCTTTCCTCCACAATCCTTCCTGTGCTTCATCTCTGCTAGAGGTCCTGTTCCCAGGCTGTCAATGTGTGAGAAACCCTAATTCTCCAAAAGAGTCTCTAATTACAGCAGCAAGAAATTTACATCCTTTCCACCATCGGGAGATGCTTCCCAGCTTACTGAGGAGCTGAGGAAGAGCTGGCATGTGGAGTGCCTTAGTCTAGGTAATGTTATTCTGGTTTTTCAACCAAAATGTTTTATTTATTTGGTCCAGAAAAGCACTTCATACATGTCAAGAGCCAAAGACACTGTAATGTCTGTATAACAGAGACAGTGCTATGATGACAGAATCACAGAGGTGTTTAGGCTGGAAGGAACCTCTTGAGATCATCTAATCCAATTCCCTTGCTCAAGCAGCAGCAGCTGAAGCAGGTTATCTAGGAAAGTGTCCAGTCAGATTTTTAATATCTCCACAGATGGAGACTCCACAACCTTTCTGGGCAACCTATCATGCTGTTTGACCACCCTCACAGTAAA
>VZTL01015034.1:22690-47312 GCA_013400535.1 Scopus umbretta
AAAAAAAGGTGTTTTCTTGTGTTTGGAAGGAATTCCTTGTGTTTTAATTCATGCACGTTGCCTTTTGTCCTGTCAATGAGCACTACTGAGAAGACTCTGGCTCCCTTTTCTTCATTACATCTCATCAGGTATTTATATACACTAATAAGATCTCATCTGAGCCTTCTCTTTTCCAAGCTGAAGAGTTTCAGCTGGCTCAGCCTCTCCTCATATCAAAGATGCTCCATTAAAAATGGACTTGAGCATATGGCATCTAGGGTCCATTTTCTTGTCTGAACTTCTACAGAGCTTTAACCCAAACAACCAACAACATTTGGGGGACCTCCTACAAAAACGTCATGCAGGCTTGGTCCAAAGACAAACTTTGGTCAACTATAAAAGCCAGTATTAACATTCTTGCTGTTACATATTTATATGATATCCTAACCTGTTCCTGAAGTTTCTCAGCTACAGACAAGAGTTTTTTAGTGCCTGTTACATTTCTCCTGACTCTCACAGGGCTATATGCACTGTGGCCAGAGGTACAACCACAGCCTATGAGAACATATTTTAAACTACTTAGATTGAGTTAAACTAGCAGGGTACAGCCTGAAATTCAGGCTATGTATTTAACCAGCGCTTACTTACTTCACAGACCGTCTGGCACACTGTGCTTCTGTAGTGCCCAGATCAGTTAGTTTAAAAATAGATAGGATGCTTCCAGAAACTGTAGTCACATTTTGAATTTTTTTAATTAAACATCTCCATGCTCTCTAATCAAGACACCTCTCAGTCTTCTTATTGGTTCAATGCCTTCAGACAACCTTCTGTCCAATTCTCAAACCAAGGTCTTTTGTCCAGCTCTCAGATCTGTTTTACGGCTCTTTTCTGAAGCCTTACCATTTTTTCTGCCCCCCATGTTAAAACACTGACTGCTTCTGGGGGAATGCCCCCTGTGACACATTCAGCTAGAATTACCCTCTGCCTCACGCTGTGGCCCCAAGATCTCTTCTTGCAGGAATGCCACACTGAGAAGCTGCACTACCTTATACATCCATTATGACTCCAGAGTTTTTCCAAATCACCACGGTTTTATTTTGGAAAAACTCCACTGCCTCTTCACATCCCTTTCTGGGTGTTGCCAGCCTTGTTTATACCTGAATACTTTTGCACCACCCTTAATAAAGCACATTTTGCTCAAATGGACTTAGTGTATGAAGTAATTCAGATCACTCGGCGTCTCTGTTGTTATCAAAGCACCGTGTTCATGTCTGCCTAGGGGCTGTGTGAGGACCCTACCTGCAGGGCTTTCCCATCAACCTCTGAATCCACTGGTGGGAGTTCGGAGCAGTTCTCAGCCAGGTATTGATTCATACAGCACCTGCCAGAAATGACCCATTCACTGGCTGCTCCCTGAAGGCTATCTGTACAAAGTCATCCTGGCATTGGTCAAAATCAATAAGCCACACACTTTTAATGGATTTAAAAATAAGGCCAGTAGAGTGGAAATTAATCACATTTTATTGGTGTCCTCACCCTACACAATTAATTTTGTTAAATCCTGGCTCTGTTGTAATACCTTTGCCTTTGTCAATGATCTAGAAGAAAGCACTGAAATCATCCAGAAAATGTTTGCAAACGACACAAAATGGGTTTGGGTAGATAACGCATTGCTTGATAAAACTAGTGCATGCACATACACACATGCAAAAGCGTTTCAAATGACCAAAGAAGTCAGGAGTTTAGTTTGGCATTGAGTGACAGGAAAAAAAAATATATATATATACATTAATCGGACAAATCTAAGTTCTTCATGCTGCTTTGTAGATAAAACGGGCACTCTGTAAACCCAGAAATGTAGATCTGGTATAGCCTCACTTCCTTTGCAGGCTTTAATATGTAGGATGATACAGAATTGCACTAGAAATAATCTGCAGTGATATAGATACACATCTTAATGATACAGATACAAGTCTAAGAGAATAAGGGTACAAGGGTTACTGATGTTGCAGTTTCCACTTTTGCATTCATTCTGCTGAATACAATGCCCAAAAAGCGTCAGACACAGGAAACATCAGCCGTGAGAGGCAAACTAGCATTTTCCAGGTGCTAAATTAATAAAACAAGCTTCACTGTAAACAAAAAAATAGATATAGCTGTTCATCTTTACACAGATTAAGGTAGATTATAACAAAAGAGGAGATCTGTTCTGAGATGATGTGCCTCTTAGAATGATCTCTAGTTTCTGCCGAGGTTCCTACACACAGAAGCCCTGAGACAGTCTGAAATTTAATCTCTGAAAATCAGCTGAGTTAGGAAAGCTGTATTTCTGAAGAGCTGGCCACCTGCTAATGACTTCTGCACTAGAACTGAGAATATCATGCACCAGCGGATTTTGTATTTTTATTAGAAATGCATTCCTTCCGTTTGCTCTGCTTGGCATTCTTCTTTATCTACTTTTTAATGATGTTTCTTGGAATGTTAAAAATATGCTGATGTGAAAGCCTGGTTTCTCTAGGGTAAATTTCCTGAACTCTTCTGGAGGCCAGTTGATAGGTCAACAGACTCAGCTATTGGACGTTTTCTATCTTTTTAATGGTATCAGTGAGACCACAGTTCAGCAAGCTAGCGTTGGTGTCCACAGTTTGACAGAAAAAGGACCAGAGAACCATGAGAATGACAACAGGGCTGACAGTTACAGGGGAAACTTCCAGGGGAGCAGTCTTTTTAGCTTATCAAACAGATAGTGAAGAAGTGACTGTATCATCTGTGTGTACCTTTGTGGGTACTATAATTTCACTAAAGAGGGCTCTCCCAATTAAGTAAAAGCATTATAATGAAACCAATAGCTGAAGCTGAAATGAAGCAATTTCAGACTTCAGTTGCAGTGCAGATTTTGTGAAGAAGGGTATTTGCTCCTAAAAATCTCATCAAACAGTATGGAAGAATATCATTCCATCTCTGGAACTTTTAACTCAAGAATGGTGGGGTTTTTTTTCCCTAAAAGGTCCACTCTACTGCAAACCGCATTTAATACAGGCAAGGGATCAGAACAGATTATCGTGGTGGTTGTTTCTGGCCTTATTGCTGATAGATTTATGAGCTTCTTTCTAAAACTGGTCAGCAGGCTAGTACTTAATCTCGCTGCGGAGAACTGCATGACTGTCCCCTTAGCAGGACTGTGCATTGCTCTTCTTGGGCAGAAACACCTAGGCAGCCTCCCCATAGAGAGCCCCGTCAGCCTCTCCCCAGCAAGCAGTATACCACAATCGCCGCACAGCAGCCTCCTCAGACAGAAATCGGCAGCAGTCTCACAGGGACAAAGCCACATCATGCCCTCCTCCCAACCAACCAGCCAGTACCGGGGCACCATCCCACTGGACACAACCGGACACAAAGCAACCTTTTGGGGCAGAGCCACTGAACAAGCTCACCATCAACCAGATACGGGAAATGGGTGCACTCCACGTTGTGCCGGCGTGCTACGCCAGAGTCTCCAAAACCAGTTTGTGAGGGGTTGGCGCCCTTTTACGTGCCTGTCCAGTCTCCTTCATCCTGCCATGGCTGTAACAACTTCTCTTCCCACACTCCCTCCCCGTCCGTACCATGCCTCTCACCTTCTCCAGCAGTGCAGCACTGCCGGCCGGCCGTGGACTGCCTCGCTTCCCTGGCTGCAGCCTCTGGGCTGGGTTCAGCCTGTGCCGAGCAGCCGGAGGGGGCTGCCAGGCATTACGGGGCTAAGCGTGACGCTCCGCCCCTTCCCCATGTCCCTGGTCCTGGGGGCACGCTGCCTCCCTGCTGAAGGTGACCTCTGGGAGGGAAGAAAGTAGGGGGAACAGGGGAGGAAGGGGGCTATCCATCTGTCCCGTTAATAGAGCAGGAGGTGTTGCAGGGGTCAGGGTGCGGTTGCTGTTTCTGTTCTAGCCACACCATCATAAGCCCCAGGGACCCTTCGTCAGACCCACCCTTTTCAGCCCTTCCCTCCAGCTTGGGCTCTCATTACAGCTGAGCGAGTAAAGCAGCTCCCTGGGCTGGTGCGTGGCCCTTGATCTGGCGCCGTGCCAAGTAAGAGTACAGCCGTGATGGAAGGGCTCAGAATGACTGTGGGCTGCCAGCACTTGCTCTTGGCCGCCAAAGGGGCCAAAGACACGTCAGTCACAACTGCCCACATCAGTGAGCACCAGAGACCAGGCATAAAAATTATGAACAATTTCTTTACTGAAAGAATGGTCAAGCATTGGAACAGGCTGCCCAGGGAGGTGGTGGAGTCCTCATCCCTGGAGGTGTTCGAAAAACGTCTAGATGTGGTACTTCAGGACATGGTTTAGTAGGCATGGTGGTGTTGGGTTGATGGTTGGACTAGATGATCTCAGAGGTCTTTTCCAACCTTAATGATTTGATTTGATTCAGTTCAATTCGATTCGATTCGATTTGATGATTCTATTCTATTCTATTCTATTCTATTCTAAGCCCTAAGTGGTTCAAGGTCCCTTCAAGGCTCCTCACAGACACCAGTACTACAGAGCATTATGGAGAAGGTGAAATTATTAATGGCAACTACAGTGACTTGCAGGCACTTCACCTCTTCTCAGTACCTTCACCCAGACTATATACCCGCACCACAGTCCTCTTTCTTCCACCTGAGCATGGAAAGGAAAGCAACCCCAGGGGACACTGACACCATGCAGGTCCCAGATCTTGGCTCTGAAGCACAGAGGTTTGCTTAACAAAGAGATGGATCAATTTGTATATCAGAAGCACTGATGCGTGCAGCTCTGACACTCCTGTGTCACTGGCCTCCCTGTTCCCTAGAGCTGGAGCCAGGCAGGGGACCTGCAAGGCTTAAGCATCTGACGAGCCTCTGCACTCCCTCAGGGGCACAGTATGGTGAGGAAAACTGAGAGAGGGCAAAGGTGAAAGACGCTGTAACAGAGGAGAGCAGAGCAGCCCCCAAGTACTCTGAGTCTCCAACACAGCACTGAACCTTCTTGCCTGCTCTCTGAAGGGAGGGGAATTATGCCGAGGGCTTGTCACTCAGTGCTCTGCCCAACATAGGGTCCGTAAGGTCAGATGCATTGGACTGCTGTCACAGACCTGTGAAGAGCCAGTCTGCTGCCGCGCAGAGATGGTGCAAATCAGAGGGCAAGAGGAGTAGTAGCACAGTCAGGCTCCCAGTTGTCCCTGTTCTTCTGGATAAGAGGTGGGTAGTGAGGTTGTGGTGCTGATGACCTAAAAGTCTTGTGCTGTTCAAGGCTGCCCCTTCACACTAATTCTTGAAGGATGCTCCAGTGATTGGGAAAGGCCTTCAATGTGCAAAGTCCCTACACCTAGGAACGTTACAGCTGGGGACAGTGCAAGTACATAGGAGAAACTTATCCAATATCCAAGGATTCAGCACTGGGATAAATGGTGTAGTGTAACCACTCCTCCCCAGGAACATGGCCCTTGTATTATCTGGTCTTCTGGGGGACAGATGGGTGAGAAACTGTTGCCTCTACTTGAGACACAAATCAGAAGTCAAACTGAGAAGTGTCTCTGGGGGCTTGCTTGAAGTCACAGGTACAAGACAACGCTGGGAAAGGAGTCCAGGTGCCCTGCTTCCATATCTAGGAGCAAAACACAGTAGTCTTCCTGATTTTCCAGCTAATTTTTAAGAGGCAGATTTCTTATGTTTTCCATTTCTACTGAGAGTGGGACCTGCTGAGTGGTTTGGCTCAGAGAAAAGACCTCTTTCACAGCCTTGCTTGCAATGTGCCAAGTAGCAATTTGGCTGAGGGCTTGCCCCCTATCTGCACTTCATCTGACACTATATCTGCAGGGCTTCTCATGCATTCCCACGACACAGGGAAAATGTCACATACTGTGTGTCACATGTATGTGAGACTCCCTGCTCTCTGTTCCCTGAGGACTGGGCACAGAACAGCTGTTGGAGGTCCTACGACCTGCTGTCCTACTAATGAAGTCAGCATTTGTGCATTTCAGGACCTCTGAAATTTAACACCTACACCTATCTCACCCATACTGCACACATTTTGTCCTGCTGGCAACCAAGGTATTGGTCAAAGTCAACACTGGCAGTGCTGGAAATATGATGTAACCAAGACCACCTTTGTCTTTCAGAAAGTTGGTCCCAGGCTGTGGACTTGGGGATAAACCGTCTCCAGCCATGCAGAACAATTTGCCTTCAGCACCTTAAGCAGACCCACAAAGAATCTTGCAAAAAGCAGTAAGTCAAGGTCGGTTGTGGATCTTTACACATCTTTCAGGCAAATTCTGTAGGCAGCCATTGGAGGAAGATGAAAAGTGGAAGAACGGAGGAATTTCAAGTGGATATTAATGGCGATTCTGTTTAGATTGCCTAATATTTTCTGCTGCAAAGACTCCTTTCAGGTGCGTGTTTATGCTTTGTGACACACAAGAGCATTGGGGATGGCCTATGATATCTAACAACAAATACTTTATGAAAACGCATCCTTTTCCTCCTCTGAATTATTGCTGCATTTAGCATGATAAATATCCTGTCCCTTGTATGCCTGGCTCAGAATAGGCAGCACACAGAAAAATAATAGGACGTGAACATGCCCAAGAGCCAGGCGTGGCAGCACAAAGTCATAGCAGTGACAACTGCATGAGGAACAGCTGGACTAAAGCATCTGCAGTGAAGGGACCTAGTCAAGAAGGGCTCTCCCACACCTCTTTAGTCCTTTCTTCTCTTCCCTTATCCCTCTTCCTTGGTATACACAGAAAAGCCCTTTTCACTCCCATCAGAATAGCAGCAGTTCTTCAAGTACACACTTTACACGACTCTAAAGGATCAGGGTTGAATTCCTGTTAGCGAGTGCTCAAAATCAGACAATCCCAGATGTATGGTTGCAACTGGAACACTGCCCCTTCAAAGACAAACACACCAGGCTCCAGCAAGTACCCGAAGCCACTGAGGGGACAGGCTGCTCCAACACACCACTAGCAGGACACTCAGTTTCTCAACTGTTGGCCTTAGTGTAAAAATTTCTCTGCAATATCCCTGGGTAATGATGCTGGTGATTTCCAGAGAAGGTGAGCTGGGTGGACAGGTCTGTACTCCTGTTTCAGAGTCACCCAACCCCACATGGCTCTTTGGTTTCTGTTCTGTACTATCAAAGGCGTCAACAAGCATCTATGGTGATGGAAGATTTGATGCCCATTTGGACCCAAGAGAGCACTCTTTGACATCGCACTGGTATGGAGGCTTATCAGCAGACACGTATGTGAGAGAAAGCTGCTGAAATAGGAACATCAAGCTCCTTTAGCAGGACCTAAAATGGCACTGCTCTTTTAATGTTGTAGTCTATGGCAATACTTAGGTTGTCTCTCTCTATATATATATTCAAACTGACTGTAAGCAGCTTTTCAGAGCAGTCATGATCCCTTCATTTCCAGCACTCAGTTTTGCTCAGCCCTTTTCAGAACCAATTTTGTGCCTGATGCTAGAGTGGGAATAGCTCTTTGACCTTCCCCATTGCTTTCCTACTTCTTCTTCTATCAATAATTGTGTGAGCTGCCAACACTTTTCTCCCCTCTAGACTCAGCAGGCAAGCAAGCAAGGCAATCTGCAGGGTGTTACAGGGTGGGGGCTGCCTCCCGGACAGAGCGCTGGGCCCTTGAGCTCTCCTCAGCACAGACAGGGTGCTCAGAGGAGTCAACCAGCTGCGCAGACCATTTGTGCTCTGAGGTCATTCAGTGCTACCCCATCGCTGAGGAATCTGCTGGCTGCCTTCCTGACAGCACCGTACAATGTCCCACCTCGCCTGCCAGCTAACACATCATGCTCATGCTGAGCCCAGCCCCTGCTCCCCAGAGTTGCTTCTCAACTGTGCTCCCCAGCTTCAGAAGAGCCCCTCACACCTGAGACCTCTGGTCACCTGCTGACCACCACATCTGCTTCAAAACACCCTGTCCAGTCCCATTTCAGCCTCCTCCTCTCATGTTGTTGTTGGGTGCATTGGGTGCAGAGTGTCTCAAGAGAGTGCTAGTACATTGGTATCCATAAGCACAGATCCCAGTGCCTTGGAGCAATGTTGGGATGGTGCCCTTTCACCCCAGCACAGGGACACAGACTCACAATAGCTGTACTTCTAAATTTTTGTTGTGATCTCTCCCATTCTGTCCTCCAGGGCTTATAACAATATACGATATCCAGGATCCAGGATGCACATCAGCCTTCTGCCTGAAACTCAATGACTTATTTGTTGCCACAGGTATAGCTAGGGACTGTCCAGGTGGCAGCTCGCTTTGTAGCACCCACCCTAGCCTGGTGAGATGGTGCCATCGCAGCAGGCTGAGTTAGCTGGGGCTCTGGATGGCTTGGAGACAGATCCTGAGGAGGGAAGTGTTGTGGTGGGCCTTTGCAGGAGAAAAGGCTGGACTTGTGGAGGAAGAGTGACACTTGGGTGGTGGTGCAGGGACAACATGTTTTGCTGGGAATGCTTCCTACCGTCAAGGCAGAGAGAGGGGCCAGCTGCTCCTAAGTGACGGAGCCAGGAGACAAGGGAGATAACAAGGCTGGCAGAGCAGGGGCTCACCAGCCAGAGCTTGTCCCACAGTGTTGCACAATGTGGGAGCACAACGTGGGAGCAGGGCCGGCCCAGGGATGGGAGTCAGGTTCAGCTGAGATCATCAGGCCAGTTCATGGTGACAAAGCAGGTCCAAGGTCCAGCTGAGAAGTTGATCTGCAGGCCAGGGTCAGTCCCAGTGGTGGTAGCCAGTGTCAGACGCAGTCTGGTGACTGTCAGGCAGGTCTGAGGTCAAGTTTGGAAGTCAGTCCATGTGTCAGGGTCCAGACAAACAGCGTCTATGGCCAGAAACAGCCATGAAAGAGGTGGAGGCAGACCATGATACAGCTCAGGCAGGGACTAAAAGCCCAGGGCTGAGCTGAAATAAGGCTCCTGGTCCCATGGGTAAAGGTTGCAGATGGAGGCCCAGGTGAGGCTGGTAAGTGCCATCAAGTGCCCTTGGGGCAAGGCAAAATGATGGCTCCTGCCTACCTCTCGATTTTTCAGCAGCTTCATGTCTGCCTCTAGCAATGGGCTGGAAGGCAAAGGATGTTCCCACTCCCTGAGGAAGGCTGATCCATCCTGTGCTACCTCACCTCAATTCTGCAACTTCATCTGCATGGGGTAGCAGGCCAGTGCCCTGCAAAGCATCTTCCACCAACCATCCTCCAGTGGCCACTGCTGCTGGGACGCTGTCCCCAGTGTCAAGTGTCTCACTGCACACAGGCTTCTCCTGGGGCCATCCACAAAACTGGGAGGGAGGGAGATGTCCCCCATGGGATGTCAGCAGTGAGCATCTGTGTTCTGACAGGTCTGGGTGGCCAGAGGGCTGGGAGCACTTGCGGGTGCGCATTTGGGGCACACAAGTCAGCTGCGCTCTGGTGCTGGCCAGGGGCATTGCAGCATCATGGTGCCATTGCTGCTCTCAAGGCCATGTTCATGCTTCCCGGCACCCACCCTAGGGATGCTTCAGCCAAGTTCATTCCTGGAAAAAAAGTTTCATCTGATTTTCTCTGAAAAACATCCAATGACATGGGCTCCTGGCTGCCTGCAATATTGCTGCCTTCTCTAAAGAAAACAGAGGAGAGAAGCTATAACGGCTATAACAAATAGGTATAATGAAACCTTGAGGGGAATAAATAAGATGAAAATAAATTACTGCTCACTGTCTCTTCAAAAGACAAGACACAAGAACTAGAGGCAGGTCCAAAACAAACACAAGGATTCCTCACACACACCTTCAGCCATGGACACCTTGCCTCAGGAAAGCGTGGGTAATAAACATTTATGTGGTTTCATAAAATAACTGGATGGAGATGCTGCAAAGGAAAAGCACAATTAAATACAAAGATTCAACATCTGTCTCGGACTGCTGGA
The DNA here is from genome assembly GCA_013400535.1 of Scopus umbretta. Lineage (NCBI taxonomy): Eukaryota > Metazoa > Chordata > Aves > Pelecaniformes > Scopidae > Scopus > Scopus umbretta. The sequence continues at coordinate 32,578 of VZTL01015034.1, forward strand.
GGCTAGGAGACTATTTGGGGGATTTACTACTTACTTCCTTGTGCTCATATATTTCACAAGGAATTTGCCCCTGGACGGTCTCACAGCCAGGATGTAGCATTAAATGGTGTTTTATTCTGATCTGGTTTAGCTGTTCTCATTCATTCCATTAATGAAATGCTGTGGTGGCACGAGTATGTTGCAGCAACCCTTGGGCAAAGCTAGCAAGGCAATAAGCTCCATGGCCCCACTCTGCAATCACTTCCTCCAGAACAGCCCCATAGCTGCTATTTAAATAGCTGGTGAGTGATTGTCTGTCCTGGGCTAGCTTGTCACCTTTGCAGCCTCTCCCTGCTAGGGTTACAGCTTTCAGATGGGTTGAGGAGGTAAAATGGGAGGGAGTTTGCCTTGTGAGTGGAACAGAGACCTCACAAGACAGAGGGTTTCCAGAGAAGGAGTGGATGCCAGCCCCAAGCAGTAGCATGCTGGATTATTTGTCCTTTGTCTTCAGGGGCCACTTGCCAGTGCATTGTCTGTGGAATGGTATCAGAGGAGTGGGCAGTGAGCCAGCCTTTTAGAAAACAATTCTTTGGTAAGTGAGGGTAGCTCTCAGCTTCATGTTGCAGACTTCGGTGAAAGACAGATCTGCATTCACCTTATCCACCACCTTCAAGATTTTATAAACTGCACTGATAACTTCTCTCAGCCTTCCTGTCTGCAAACTGAAGAGCTGCAGCCTTTTCCGTAGTTCCTCATAAAGCAACTATTCCACCCTTTGATTGCTGTAGTTGCCCTTCTCTGTGCCTTCTCAAACTCCAGCATATCTTTCTTGAGACCAGAACAACACCCACGGCTCAAGATCAGGATGCATGGAGGTTTTATGTAGCACTAAAATGGCATCCTCTTCCTAACTCTAAATACTCTCACCAGTGATGCCCGACATTTATTTTGGCTGCTGCTGCATAAGCCCATTGTATAGGGTAATAAATGACAACTCCAGGATCTCCTTCCTAATCTGCAACTGCAGATCTGAGCTCTGAGTTCAGCGTCATGTAGGAATGTGCTAGATTATTTTCCAAAAATTTATTGCCTTACATCTACCTATGTTGAAGTTCATCTGACACTTTTCTGCTACTTAGTTTTGTGGGATCCTTCTGAAGCTCCTTGCCACCAGAACAGTATTTGACTTCCCAAGGAAAGACAGTATCATCCTCAAACTTGGACATTTCACAGTTCAGTCACTTCTCCAGGTCATCTATGAAGGTGCCGAACAAAACTAGTCCTAGGAGCAATCCGCGGGTTATCCTCACTGCTTATTCTCCTCCACGCTGAGAAGTGTCCTGTGTGCCCTACCCTTTGCCTCTCGTCCTTTACTCAGCTTTCATTCCATAAAAGGACCTTTCCTCCAACCCTATTAGTTCTTTTAATAACTTCTGGTGAATAACCTGTCAATGGCTTTTTGGAAGTCCAAATGTGTTATGTCTCCTGGAGCCCGCCTCTCTATGTGCTTATTGAGACCCTCACAGAACCCAGCACAGCAATGATGCAGGATTTCCCTCTACAGAAGCCATGCTGACTCTTTCTCAACAGACTGTTATTCACATACTCATCAGTCTTACTCTTTATTACAGGCACCACTCTCTTATCACGGATGGAAGTCACACTCACCAGCCATTTTTTATAGTGGTGGGGGGTTACTCTGGCAATTGACCAGTGTTCTGGCACAGAGACATTAATGATAGGTTATACAGCCTGGCCAGAAGTTCATGGTTCCATATTTGAATTCCTTCAGGACTTTCAGGCAAACGTCATGCAGTCCTAGTGACTTATTAGCATTTAATGCATCTGTCTGGTCTTACTTCAAACTAAGCTGTCTTCTCTGGCCAATCTACCGCAAATATGGCATCAGGAGTGGAAATCTCCCCATTGGCACTCCTCAGCTGGAAAGTGGAAGAAACAACTCTATCCCAAGGCTTCTGTCCCAAACACATATAAATGAAAGGAGCTTTAAAGCTTCTTAAACTCCCTGGGAGAAGCATCTGAAGTCTGATGTCTTAGCAAATCCACCTCTCAAGAGCTGAATTCTCTTGTCTCTTTCCCAGAAGCACGGCTGCCAGTGTGGCTGTTGCTGCATCTGCAAGGTGGTATGGCTGAGGGGCAAAGGCAAGAAATCAAGGCTGGTCTGGAAAAATATGATACATGGAAACTGGACCCAAGTGATGACAGGGGGTGATATTAAACTAAGGAAAAGTGCATTAATTGTATAGATTCATTTAGCTCCTTTGAAATTCAGTTCCACGGAATTGATCTGTTACATCTAAGCCCTTCTCAACTGGGGATTTCCCAGTCTGAGCTTCAACTCTATTTGTAACTGTGGTCCAATAATCCATTTCTGGCATGAGATGACACTAAGTTAATACCTAGATACAGGGATAGCTGAGGACCTGGGACAAAACTGAATAGGGAAGAGAATGCAACTATGCAGACAGAATCAAAACAGGTAGAAAAAACCCCTTACCCTGGTGAGACATTATTGGATGGACATGTGGGGTAGGGGTATGGATTTCAACATCAACAACCCTGCCACCACAATTCTGTCTCCACAGAAAAAGGAGCAGGACAGACTTTGATTGTCTTCAAGTGGCCCCAGATCCCTGCTAGTCTGGGTTTACCTTCATGCTATCCTGCTCTGTAGGAGCTGTAAGACCTGTCTACTGCTGTGGTCCCTGGAAATTTTTCAGTTTGTGTGGCCCATCCAGGGAACTGCCCTCTGAGGAACGATCTGCAGGCATGACACAAGCTATAGGATGCCCAGCTGTGCTTCATGCCTAGAGGAGCTCAGATGCAGTTTAAGTCCTCCAGAGAGGAGATTTCATCAGCCTCTGTGACCACGTGAAAACCGAGGCTTCACTCATGGAGGTTCAGAGTCCTCTCCCATCAGAGAGTCAGAGCAAGCTGCTGGTGCTGAGGTGTTAGCAGGTATTCTTCCAGAGATGAAAGGAACTGATCCTCCAGATGAGCCCTGATCTACCTCCCCTTTATATCCTCATAACTGGTGGCTCCACCAGTTCTCAGCAACCTCACATACATGGTAAAATATTACCACACTTCATGGAAAGGCTTTTCTCTTTTAATCCTCAGTTTCTAATCACAGAACCAGGCAGAAAGGATATGTCCAGCATAAACATGTCCATTCTATTGTGTCCTGAAACGTTCAGGTTGTTGTCTTGCTCATGTTATTGTGCAATGGAAGGTTCTTCTGCAATGTTTTTTCCTTACCAGAAAGTTCAAATACTATCTTTTCAAAGAAGTCTGTAATTTTGGCTCCTTGAGTTGGACAGCCCAAGCCTAAGCATCAAATCTGCCAGCAAGTCATAGTGCACACTAGAGGTGAAGACAGTAAACAGTGGTCAGCAAAATTCAAATTCACACTCCCTTTGTTCCTTGCTGGACCCCAAAGCTTTGCTCATAGTTAGAGGATTAAACACCATACAAGTCATGTGAAGCAGTAACATATTATTACTTCTGGCATATGGCAGTGCAAACAGAAAGCTGTGAAAAGGTGTACTGAACAGGTCTGGAAAACTCCTGAGTAGGCTTGGCCAGTAGAAGTGGACATACCAAGATGCTAAACCAAAATGTATTATTCAACCCTTGCTAAACAGGGAACAGAAAAAGAGGTTTTGGCTTTGAGTCACATCTTGCTCTTTTGTACCTTCATCAATCCCTAGTAACTCCACCAGCCACAACAGAATTACTTCAATTTGCAGCACCTTTTGGCTTAAATTGCACGTATATTCCAAAGGAGATAAGTTCAGAATTATTCCAACAAAATGATGTGTAGTGTGAACAGAACCTAGACCTAGAATAATAATTAAAAAAAACCCAAACCACAACCAACCAACCAAAAAACCCCACAACCAACACAAAATAGTCAGAAATTGAATCACAGTTCATGTTTTAAAGGATTTTATTTCCTGGACAATTCTAAAGACTTTAAAAAAAAAAAAAAATGTTGGGGGAGGGTTGTCCACAGACTTTCTAAAAACACAAGTGCCAGTAATTTCTGGAGGAACACAGAGTACCCACAGTGACTGCGTATCATTGCCCAACCATCTAGTTTCCTGAGTTAAGTGATATTTGCTCTTTACCAAGAGAAAAACCTCGCAGCGTAGCTGAGCTAGCAGAGGTCATGGGCTTGCACTACAGGAAGCTGATCTTCCCATGTGGGCATATCTGTGTAAGTTCACTTAAGTAGTCACTATCAGCATCAGTCTTTTGCTCAGATGAAATTCAAAGTGCTTCCACAGCTGCTGACCCAGACTCGTGAACATGGCCAGCTGTCAGTGATAAAACCACAACATTAAGTAGATCTTTTCCTCCATTAGGAAAGACACAGATCAAAGCCTCTTCCATACTGGCCATATAAACTCTTTAAAAACTATCCATCTCTCGGGGTCCCTGCACTATACTCGGATATTCCTTCAGAGGAGGAAATGGCTAGGGTATTTGTGATGATCTGGCTGGAGCATGAATTAGGTGCCTCTGTGTAATGTTGCCCAGTGGCTCTCAGCCACAGCTTGGAAAGCGGAAAGCTCTCCAGCTAATGCATTATTTTCTTTCAGTGATCTCATGTTTAAAGCATCATTTCCTTAGTCTTAGGCTCTCCCGTGGGGTCAGTAAATTCCACAATCAAAGAAGATTTTATATCCTTGGTGAGTGACAAGCTGGAATGGCGATTTGAGTCCTAATCCCTCTCTTGAGTGGTGAACGGAGCATCTTGTCATTAGTACATCAGACAGATGCTATCAAAGATATCATGGGAATAGCAAAGACCAGCAATTTGAGCTGGCTGGAAAACAACAAGACTTGGGATGGTCCCCTCTCCGCCCCATCAGCCTGCAGGGGTTTTTGGTGAGCCCTTCCTGCCTCCCTCCTATTGGTATAGCATGATACAGTGCAGACATCTTTCTTTTCCTTTCTCTTGCAGCTCTTTTCCTTCCTTCAGACACCTACCATTCCCCAATTTGCCTGGGGGGAAGAAGGAATTAATATTTAAAACTCATTCCACTTTATTGATTCCTGGTTTATTTCCTTCTCCTTTGAATTGCTTTCCAGCTCCTTGTCTTTCTGCTGAAACGTCCTGACACATTCCCCTTCAACCCCCTTTGCATGTACCACTTGGCATCAGCCCAGCAGAATACGTACATTTGGGGAGGCAGTGAAATCAGGGCTCAGCAAGGGAAAGGGGTGGGAGAGATCCCAGAAAAATCTCAGATGTCCATTTTCCTCCAAGTTCCTTTTGTCTTACTGAGGATTAACTTCCATCATCCTACCAACTTCACTGCCTACTTCCTGCCATTATCCTGGGTTTAGCAGTTCCTGTGAATTTAACTTTGCACTTTGGCATAAGATCTACAAATCACCCAGCCATGAGGCAACATATAGTGCCATTGCTCGCAGTGTGATGGAGAAAGGCTTAGTGACAGCGAGGAGTGTTTATCTCCTCAAATCTCTAGGGCACCTGGAAATAGAAATATCCCCTGCCTTGCCTCTCCAGTGCTGACCCACTGCCTCTCCTTTGAAGCAGATCTCACTTTAGGTCTCTCCATAGAGGGGCTCTACCTCCACTTAGTTCTGCTGGCTTTTTGCTCCTCTCCAACCAAGGTACCTCTGCTAATATTATCTAGTGTTCAGCCAGAGCTGGTTCTTGGCCCAATAAGTCAGTGAGATAGAGGGGAGGAGGCATGGGATACCCATGACTTTCAGGAAGGACCATCACTGCCAGTGTCTTTTCCCAGCCAGACACTCCACTTCTGCCTATCCTGCCTCACCATCTGCCTCCTACACCTTTCACTCGCCTATTGTTTTTTTCACCCCTCTGTCCTCATGAACAGACAAGACTTATTCAACAGATCCTTGGCAAGCCAAAAAAAATCTGCACAGGTACATGGAGTAGTGAAGATGGTCTTCAAGCTTCAGGCTCAGGTCTCTTTTCCTCTTGTTGACAGTGTTTCTTTTCCTTCTTTCTGAGGTCCTTGAACCCTCTACTTTTCCCACAATGCTCTGATTTTCAGCAACCAGCACCACTCTCTGCTCTCTTCAGTGCCTGTCTTCCACACCTTTCCCTTTCACAGCCAACTGTGTACTCCCTCTTCAACTCACCTGGTAACTCTTCACTCTTTGCCTGTTCCAGTTTCATCAGAGACTCCTTCTGCCTCCTTCTTCCCTGCCCTACCAGAAAGGCCCTAAAGCTGTGCCATGTCTTCTTATTCTGTGGTCTCTGCCGCTCTGCCTGTAGTCACCTGTCATAGGTAGCTGCTTGCAGATATTTAGTCTGCAAAAACAGAGGAAAGTGCAAGAGTGAGGTGTCATACAGATGGGTAATTAGGGCCTGGCCTCAGCAGTATTTTGCAGAGGCAAGAAAGGCAGGATTATGTGCATTCTAGCCATGTTGCCAGTCCCACTTGGAAGCCCTTTGGCTGTGAATAATGATTTTGATCTGATATAACCTGCTAAGATAGTTTAAGCAAAGTGCCCTGAGGAGAAGGCTACACAGTGTTATCCTGGCTCAGGCTGCGAGTGGAACAAGTTCATAGCTGGTTGCAGCAGCCTTGACAAAGCCAAACACAACAGTGTTGCTCCCTGCCTTGGTGTTACACAGCAAAGTGACATCAGCAGAGCGTGGGCTGGAAATGAGTAGCAAGAAATAACATTGCTGCAGTGCATCATTACTTTCATTTTCTGGCTTTGAGAGATTTTAATGATGTGATTTTTTTATTTTTTAATGATGTGATTTTATATCATTAGCAAAGAGGGTTCCATCTTTTTTTTTTTTTTTTTTCCTTCCACTACTTATTATATTCTACTACAAAGAGAGAACATTTCTCTGGTTGTCACATCTGAAAATACAGTTGTGATATACATCCTGTATGCATCAGGAATGCACCTGAGCAAGTGGTGAGCTCTACTGCACCTTGCCTGGTGGAGCCAGAAGTCGATTTCCCCTGTAGTGGATAACAGACATGCGTGAGCCTGCCCCTTTAATTTTTACCCAGGTTATCTGTGTCTCTCAGAAAGAAAAAAATCTGAGCGAAGTTGGACTTAAACCAGCTAGGTGACCAAAACAGGGAAAACCTCGGACAATGGCAAGCACTCATTCTATTCAAACCGTCTGAAAGGATCACCTTACCTTGCGCTCCTAACCTACCCTGAGCTGCCAGCTGCTGCACACAGCTACTCGCAGTGGCAGTCCCACTGACAGGGAGAGTTACAGCAGCTCGCTGCTCTCCAAAGCAACATCACAGAGCACTACAAAGTACAGTGTTTGCAAATATATACAACAACAGGCAAACTACCCCTTTCCCCTGCATCTCCTTCCCGTTGCAAACACCAGTGCCTAAAACGTACCTTCAGCTTTTTGCTCAAAGGAGTCAGAGGAAGTAATAATATTTTGTCTTACCTTGTTGTGTTACTGAAAGACACGGGGTTTTTACTTGTGGTTAGCCACCCACCTGAAGTATCTTGGCACCTTTCTTAATTTTCTAAGGACTCTGGAAAAAAAGAAAGAACTTTAAAGAAATCTTCAACAATCTGTAAGCTCAGCACCTGGAAGATAAACTAAAGAACAGCTTAATAGTGCAATTGGAATAATTTCCAATCCCCTTAACAAATAACATTATCATAGCTTTGCTGAAGTTCACGGCAAACTACCAGACCAGATGTAAAATTTCCTCACCAGCTCTTAATATAGCAGTGGCGGGAAGGGAAGGAAACGTATTGCCACAGGTGCCACCATCTGCTCCACGGTCTGAAAGGGGAACTTTGTTTTGGAGCTTTATTAGCCCATTCCACTCCCCGCTTTCTGAAATTAAGCATTCTGTTATTTGCTGGACTTTGATATACCTCAGTGCCAAAGATGAGAAACAGGCAAATAAGTAAAATGTGCTGAGGAAGGTTTCTGAAGGCGTAAAGAGGAGGCAGGCACCAAACTCCCATCACTTCTCCCATGGGAGCTCTGCAACAAAGTACCCTCTGTGGGTCTACCTTTGTTTTTTCTTATCTTAAACGAAATGAAGCTAGATTGTTTTGTGACCCTGTGAGAAACCTGCTTCCCTGAAAAATGGTCCCCTCAGTACACATTTCTAGAGGCTAAGCTACAACTCATTGTCTGCAGTGAAACACACTGAAATGTCACTAGCTAAAGGAACGAAGTCCAGTTTGATTGAAACATACGCTAGGTAGGCAACTACAGTCCTAAATAAAAAGCTTAGTATGCCTGTGGATGTGGCCAAAATGAGTTACAACAAGGCCGTCAGATGAGCTGGAGCTGAATCTATAGGTGTAGTCACCTCCACCACGTTTTCCATCAATTCCCCAATTTCCATCAAGTTCAATTTCTGGTCAGTCCTCTAGCCCTGAAGCCTCATTAATCCAGCACAGCAATCATTCAGCTCCCTCCCTAGGGCCTCCTCTGAAGAAGGCAAAGTCAAAAAACCCCTCCAAGACCTAGCAGACGAGTTCTTCGGAGCCAGAGGTTGCAGCTGATGAACGTCAGTGCAGCTGAGGACAGAGAACTGCTCCTCACACTACTACAGCTGGCACTGTGCAGAGGGACATATTTTTAAAGCAAGTGCACAGTTTTTTATAATCTAGCATAAAGCATAGATGCCATCCTGCCTGAAGGCTAGCAGATATTCAGCCTTTTTTTATACTGTCTGAGTGCGCGTTATTTTATAGGAATATTGGCACTGCTATGTACGTGTGTGTGTGTGTGTGGTGGGGAAGTGCTTTTCTTTGTCCTTGCTGACTGTGGCCTGCACACTGAACACTTATTCCTGTTTGGAGTTTAGGAGTCAAAAAAGCTGTGAAAAATTATTAAAATTAAATACTGACTATCCATTTTAGACACCACATTTAAAAAAAAAAAAACCAAAACAAAATACAATAAATGCCTACTTGACAGAGAGGAATGCAGAAAATTGAGCAGAGCCAAAGAGTCATCAAGTTCATTAACATGAAGTTTAAACTGAAAACCCACAGAAGAGCTCCCACTCAATGTGTAAAAAAAAGTAAGCAAATGAAGAAGAACTAAAAGTTAAGTCTGTTTAATATTAAACCAATTAAAGATATCAGATGCTTCCAAAATACTTGTGCCAGACAGCAGAAATCAGGACCTAGGTTTCGACCTCCAGGAAGGCAAAAGATCCAGTGATTCATATTAAAGCTGTGTTTTAGTATTTTCTTTGATATAAAGGACCTCAATCTTCTTGTGAAGAGGAGATTATTAGTGGAGGACAGGATACATAGAATCATAGAATCATAGAATTATTAAGGTTGGAAAAGACCTCTGAGATCATCTAGTCCAACCGTCAACCCAACAACACCATGACTACTAAACACATGTGCCTGAAGTGCTACGTGTTTTTTGAATATCTCCAGGGACGGGGACTTCACCACCTCCCTGGGCAGCCTGTTCCAATGCTTGACCACTCTTTCAGTAAAGAAATTTTTCCTAATATCCAATCTAATTTTGTTTATCACATGAGAGTAATAACCACTTCTCTGCACTGAAGACAAGTAAATGCAGATTTTTATTTCTAAAAAAAAAAAGAGATGTAAATACATAGCTAAAATTTAATGGGATACATAATTAATGGTTGTGTCTGTACTACCACACCTATGAAAAGGTGCTTTAGCACATTCAGTTTCTGAGGCAGAATGGAGTGTTGAAGTCCAAGCACTGATGATATGGAAGTATAAAATATGCTATGGGTTCTGAGATGAGCCAGGGAGAAAATAAGATGTGTTTTAAATGGAGTACATCACTGATGAAAAAGAAGCATTGCGTCAGCAGCCCATAAGTTACCTAGNGCTCTTGTTCTTCAGGACTCTGATCTCCACCATGTTCTTCTCTATATATCTCCAGTCCCTGAGGCTGTCCTCCAGGAGACCTATTTCACTTTAGTCCATACAACATTCTTTGCTCAGATATCAAGGATTCCTAGCATGCAGACCATGAGCCTTCCTCAGTATAACACTTTCTCAGGGACCAAAATCCCACTCAGTCTACAAAAGATGAGATTAGGGCTCTTCTATGTTCTCCCTTCCATTTCATCCACGTACCGTGTGATTGCCCCCAATTGGGGTCTCAATTCCCCATATCCCCAGGATTACCCTCGGCACATTCCCTCTGCCCTCCTGCTCCCCTGCATCTTGGTTGCCCCTGACATTTCCTTAGTCCATGACCCTCCTCTATCCTCTGACAACCCCTGTGCAAGCGGTTCAGGCTTTCTGTGTGCTGACTGGCCAGCCAGCAGCCTAAATAATACAAAGAATCAATGAATCCACACCATGCTACTTTGCTGAGTGCAGTGAGTCTGTCTCCTCTGTGCTGTCCAGATTTTCTAGAAATGTAGAAGAACTAAATAGCACTGAGGACTTCACTGTTCTGTCAAATCTGTTTGGAACAGATCAAAGGGCTCTAAAGTTACTAGGAAGGAACTAACAAGACAGAACAACGCCCAGGGGAAAAAAAGCATCTGCATGAGGTCCCCTGATCAGGCTTTACACATCTACTCTGGTGTTTTTTCTGCAGCTAATTTACCTTATATCAAGGCTGCTAAGTTTGGTGGAACCAAACATTACAAACCTGAGTTTGTAATGTCTAACTCATATGCCTATGCCAGTGCTCTCTAGACACAAAGAATATTCTCAAATGTGAGTTTTGAGAATGTGTGTGGTTTTTAGTAAAGTAAATGTTAACACTGGCAAAATTCTGAGTTTTCTATCTTAGATGCCATATTTCGACAAAAATAAATACATAATGAAATGCAATACCTGTCTTACAGCAAGCCACGCTGAATTCCCCAAGGACAATGAATTTTGACAAAATACCTCTCACGTTTCACAGTCTTCCCCTGTCTCAGGAGAAATTTGGCAAAGCTTAGCCCCATTCCCTGAGACATCTGTTCATTCACATAAAAAACCAAGCTGGAATGGTTTGCCAGCCAAGATATTACCTTCCAAGAAACCAAGGCTCTTTTATTTAAAATCCTTGTGAGACAATAGTTGTAGGGAGTTCAATTTCATCATCTCTGTCTGTTCTCATAGCAACCCTGATAAATTGGGCATGAATCCATAGCTGGGAATTGAATTCACACTTTACAGACTATCCATCTGAAGCACATACCCATGTCGCTTTGTTCCAGGAAGGTTTGTGTGTTGTTTTCCTCCTGTTACCCCACAGTTGTACAGGCACAGGCCTCAGACGTGCCTGCACCAGTGAATGGAGGTGCCTGTGATTCTCCCACGTGAAACTGTTTCTCCTCTATATGCTGAGTCCAGCACCATGTCAGGACTGGCAGGAAGCACAGAAGTCACTGTCTGGCCCTTCCCTCCATCTGCAGGTCATTGGGAAGCTGCACAGACCCAGCCCAAGGGCAGGATCAGGGAGGGCATCATGGAACTTCTCACGTCTGATGTGGAGGGACTGTTTTTACCAGCAAGACCGATGGAAACAATGTCCCGCAGACCTGAAGAGATTTTCTCTTCACTGGATAGACCCACTAAGAACAGGCTCATCTCTCCTGCAATCAAACAGCAAGGAGACAGGAACACAAAGTGCAGTGCCCAAACCAGAGAACAGCACTAACCGCTGACAGAGGGCATAAGCCAAGGAGCAAGGGAAGCTTTTGCACTTCTAGCTCAGAGGTCTGCTTGAAATCTTTTTGAAAGACTGGAGAGTTTCTTTAATACCAGTTCAGTGTGGTACAGGGAGAACTATTTTCTCATGGGAGATACCTGGTGCATTTCAGGAGGAAGGGGAAGGAGTGACATGAAGAAGGGGATGGAAGGATGGCTGAAGAACTGCTGAGGATGTGGGACCTGAGGTGGGACCCCCCTGGAGGGAGACTCCAAAGCAGAGGCACTATGGAGTTCAAAGACACGTGTGCAGCTGCAGCTCCATCACAGACCACTTAGGGCTGGCCTGGTGTGTGCCCCCAGCTGAGGGGGAGCCAGAGGGAAGGTGACTGCATGAGGGAGCTGGCAGGTATGGCTGGCAGAGGTGACTGTGAAAAGAAAAATATTGTGGGGCAATGGAAGCAACTGAGGCACTGCACCTTGAAGGACAATATTCTGTGAAAGCTGAAGGGGCTCCCTGGGCTCACAAGTATTTCACTGAGGGGAAATTGGGCTGCGTTCAGCACAGTATTTTAGCTGCATCTATTCCCTCAGCATCACAGATGCAGGCAAGACCTCACCACATGATTACTGTGAATTACACTGAGAGGGACAAAAGGAGCAGAAATACAGTGATGTTCCCCCAGTCATTACAGATGGGCTGTGCCTTACCAATCCTGATACCTAATTAAATCACAGTGGAGAGAAACCTTATGATACTGGAAGGATTTGTGGAGGTGAGGAGGTAATGTTGTCATCCAGGTTGGTTTCGATTCAACTCTGAATGAGGGGCAGAGGGTAGGGCAACTGCCTGAGACCATGACAGATGACAGAGGATTTGCATCAAGCTGACCATGAAATGATGCAACGCACTTTACTGAAAAAAAGGAAGGAGCAGCATCAGAAATTCAGCTGGTGCTGGGGCTTCTGATGAAGATAACGTGAGGGAGAAAGGAGTGGAGGGCACTGGTGCTTAGTGAAAGAGATGTTATTAAACATCAGATGATCCTGATGTGGAGGAAGAGCAGACAGCATAGCAAGAGACCATTGCAGCTGCATCCAGAACCATTTCAGAATCAAAAAGGAGGCTTACAAAGGGGGGAAACAGGGGCATGCATCTGAGGACAAGAGTAAAGAAACAACACACCCCACAGACAGGCTAAGGCAGCAGCATAGCTTACTGCTACCAAGCGATACAGAACTAGTAATAAAAGTATTTGTAAATGCATCAAAAGTGAGAGAAGGGCAAAAGGAAAGTGCTGACTATTAGCAGGAAGGAGAACTAATACCAGAAACTGTGGTAAAGACTGAAGTTTCCAGAGCCATTTGGTTCAATCTTCACAAAAGTTAATTTTAACCATATTCTGAATGAAACTCATTTTATAGCAGAAACAGGAGTACAGGTGTATGGAGGGGGGGAAAAAATTGTAACAGAATATCTAGATGTGGGCAGGTTTGAAATTCACCTCAAGGAGTTTAAGCACCTTTGTAAGCCATGAGACATGACGTCTCTGACCGCACAGGCAGACATGTGACGTTCCCGGGGAATGGAGGAGGACAAACACAGAGGCCAGCCTTTCCATGGAAGAAAGGAAGGCACCAGTAGCACTTTAGGCTACCAGTAATGCCTGAAAGATATGAAAACAGGTTATCCAGAAGTCAGTTGATAGGCATGGAGTAGATAATAAGATGCTAAAGGAAATAACAAGGTAGCAGCCAACAAGAAACTCCTGACCTCCTGAGCTCTCCCCCAACTAGACCAGTATGGAAATGGAAGGAGAAAAGGGATTTGAAGTCTTCACATATTTTCTTCCTATGCTCTGCGTATGTCTGATGGTAGCCTCCTATTCCTACTTTGCTCTTCTTTCTCTTCTGAGTTTTCCTGCACTTCACGGTCCGTGTCCCACCCTCTTCCCACTTGTTCAAGTCCTTCTTCTCTGGTCCTGCATGTTCCCCTAGTTTCACTTCAGCCATGGTTCCCAACCTTTTGCACCCACCTTTCAGTCTGCATACATTTCTTCCCACTGTCCTTCCCCTTCCCTCTTTCTACCTCTGTTTTTATGAATTCTGAATAGGATATTCTGTTTCCAAGAAAACATCCCAGCCTTCCAGACTAGAACTATATTTATGTCAAAGCTGATAATCTTGGAGCTGAAAATCTCACAGCTCAACAACTCTAAATGTGGCTTTCAGGAGAGCATTTCTCAAGCATGGGCAGAGTTTCAATGATTTTTTTATCATATTAACATTAATACAAAAAAGTGAAACTTTCAGATTCTAGAAAATATCCCACATGAGATTCTAATACTTTTGAGATACACAAGATCAAAATTAAAAATCGTTTTTACATTTATTTGAAAAGCCATTTCTAAGCGTCTACTTAGAAAATAACTGTAAATAAGTAGTGTTACTGCAAAAGAGTTTTACAGAATATTGTGATGGCTTTAATAACATTTTAATCAACATAGTCTGTATTATTTTCTGATTTCCTACAATAATTGATTTATTTTATGGGCATTTATTTATGCTAAAGATATTTATTCAGCCAGTTGATCATGTCCTTTCTTCCTTCCTCAATATAAGGTTTATCTTGAGGATTGATATCTTCTCTTTTGCGATGTACAAATCCATGTGTCTGTCCAGGGTAAATTTTAACTTTATAATCAACTTTACAGTTTTGTTTAAGCTTCTGCTCCAGTAGGGTGACCTGTAACACAGAATGTTCCATGTTGGCTGAGTACAGAGTTAACATTTTATGTATTTACAGTCCTCAAATTGTCCCTTTTATTTACTTTTCTGGGAGACAGACACAGTGTGTCCTTGCCATCATTTTCTCTTCTACTAATTTTATACCCAAATGCATTTCTCTTACTACACTTTCTTTATTTAACTAGGCTTTTTTCTCCAGTAAAATAACAGCTTGTGACTGTATAAAACTTCAAAAAAGTATATGGGTTACTGTAATGATACCTGTGAAGGTAAAAACACCTATTGCTCAATGTCATGAGAAGGTTAGCATGTAGCAATCACTGTACAAGCTACTGCTGATAGACCTCACCAAAAAAAAAAAAAAA
>VZTL01015035.1:0-11120 GCA_013400535.1 Scopus umbretta
CTTAGTCTTTACTAACAAGACTGACCTTTGGAAATTCAAGGCCCCAGAGACCAGGGGGGAAGTTTAGAGCAAGGAAGATGTACCCTTTGTGGAAGAGGATCAGGTCAAGGAATCCTTAAGCAAACTGGACATACCTAAGTCCATGGGCCCTGGTGGGATGCACCCACCAGTGCTGAGAGAGCTGGCTGATGTCGTTGGAAGGCCACTCTCAAAAATATTTGAATGATCATGGCAATTGTGAGAAGTGCCTGAAGACTGGAGGAAAGGAAGTGTCACTCCTATATTCAGGAGGGCAGGAAGGAGGACCCAGGGACTACAGGCTGGTCAGTCTCACCTTGATCCCTGGGAAGCTGGTGGAGCAGCTAATCCTGGAAACCATTTCCAGGCACATGGTAGATAAGAAAGTCATCAGAAGTAGCCAACATGGATTCACCATGACAAGTCATGCTTGACCAACTTGATAAACTTTGAAGATTAAATGACTGACATGGTAGATGAGGAGAGAGCAGCGGATATTGTCTACCTGGACTTCAGTAACGCTTTTGACACTGTCTCCCGTATGATCCTTACACAGAAGCTGATGAAGTATGGGCTGGATGAGCAGACAGTGAGGTGGATTGAAAACTGGCTAAATGGCCAGGCTCAGAGGGTGGTGATCAGTGGCAGGAAGTCTAGTTGGAGGCCAGTGACTACCAGTGTACCCCAGGGCCAACAGTGGGGCCTGTCCTGTTCAAAATCTTTATTAACGCTCTGGATGATGGGACAGGGTTGTACCTTCAGCAAGTTTGCTAATGATACAAAAACTGGGAAGAGTGACTGATACACCAGAGGGTCATGCTGCCATCCATAGGCTGGAGAAATGGGCTGACAGGAACCTCAAAAAGTTAAAAAAGGAGAACTTTTACAGCTTTTTACAGTGTCCAAAACAGTTCTTTCATCATGACAATTTACTATTTCATATGGCACATTAATATAAATAAAAGTAGGCCTGCATGAAGAATTCAGTGGAGATGCTGGATAAAACAATGATACCTTTTCCTATTACTGTTTCATCTTGATGTCTACATCATTATGAAAAAATCAATACCAATAGCATATATACATTGTAAGAGTTCGATTCTTTCTGGAAATATTGCTTTCCTAAGTAATGACTCCAGTGTTTGCAATCAAAGAGCACAAGACAGACATGCATTCCAAAAAACATCTGATTAAAAAGCAACTATAAATTGCAATGCTGTGTAGTTATTAGAAATTACCAGGTCAAGGACTCCTTTTCAAAATAAGATAATTCAACTGAGTGACTTTAAATATCTTTCTGTAATGCACCTGAATATTCCATCTGGTACATAACAGAAGCAATATTCAGAAAAAAAAAAATGTTGTAGATTAGCAAGGGAACACCTGTGCAATTCACAAACTAGTTGTTTACAAAGGGTGTCAACAGATTATCTGTCAACAGATATCTGTAATTCTGTTTTTTATATATCTGTTTTTGCAGTTCTTCAAAAGATTCACTTTCCTCTAGTCAATATGATGTCTCTCAAGAAACAGACTTCTAGATGTTATATTTGAATTATGTGTGTACAAATAACAACTTCAATCTCATTTCTAGTCTAGGATGGTTTTCGTGGCCCAGTGGAACAAAACATTGCAGACATCTTGAGGCAGAAGCACCTACACAACACAATGCAGTACCATGCAGAAACACCCAAACTAGCCCATTCAGCTTGGCACTGTATCATGCTATGTAATTTGTCTTCTTAACAAGATTTTTCAGAATGCAAAGTATTTTAAGCATATCTAGAATAATGCTTATGTTTGCTTTCCTTTAAAGGGTGGCAATAGCATTCTGACAAAAAGAACTGTACAAGATTTGGATTTTATTTCAGTTATGTGGATTTGAACAAATGATACATACAAATATATACTGTCCACCTTTATATTTCATGTGAATCTAATTCCTGACAATACATTGTCCCTCAATATAGTAAATAATGTGAAGTTACATTTACTGTTTTTTGTATATATTGAGTATTTTTAATGTATTGCATTATCTGCTTATTCCCTGTTTTCAACGTATTTCAAACTCACAAAGAAAAATGCACTGTCTCTATAATGCCAGAGAATTTTCAGGTTTGTAACTGTGATGCACTTTAATTTAGGATGCTAATGCAACTTGTTCTGCTGATGTTCCAAACAACCTGGAAATTACAGCTCAAGAAGATGTAGATTTTTTGCTTTACATGGACTGGGACCAAAAAGTCAATGGAATCTGGCTTCTTATTTTCAGAAGAAATTACCTTTGATGCCCTAGTAACTACATTTAATGTATGTTCTTATTGCTAACATTTTTCATATATTATCCAGTTGTGGTGCTGTATTGTATGTGTAACCATACATAACTGGTCATGAAATCTGTTCAATTTTTAATTATTTTGAATATAGTTAATGCCACACAAATGCTTTGTGGAATTTCACTACAAACATGAAAATCTGGAGGAACCTGTCCCAAAAATAAAGTACACTTAAACATAACATGAGCGCAGCAGAAGTTTTAAGAGGCAATATGATAATACAGATGACTTCTCCCTTCCAGAAGAAACTAATGCCTGATAGAGCATTCTCTCATAAGAACATGCTAGTGTAGATGAAGCCTTAAATTCAACTCTAAGATTTAAACTGGGGGGAGAGTGGGGCAGGGAGTTTCAAGGATAATCAAGGCATTGATCCATAACTAGGTCTCGTTTAGCAGAGAGGTACAGCCAAAGCAGAGGGACTAAGAAGAGGACACACTGCTAGCATGCAATGGGACAATCTCTGGGATGAGGGGGGAGCAATGACAGGAAGTTCAGCTAGTGAAATTGGATGTTTGCTAGTTATGGTAGCTCTCTCCTGACTTTGGAAACTACAAGAGATGCCTGCATCAGTCAGCCAGCAGGTATAATTCTGTCAGTCTGTGAAATCTTAACAGAATAAAGCTTTACATCTCCAAATTGTGTAGGGGACTCAAGAAAATCATTATTTGTCTATTAAATTATGTTGTGCATGACCATGATGTGCATTTAATACAACTCAGGAGCATCATCTGAGCCTGTAGCCTGTAATGTATTAAGACTGTGAGCGATTTAGAACAGTATCTGGGCGTGTGTTCTATAACTTAGGTCAACTCATATAAAGCCATTTTCCTGACCCTTTGGCCCAAGAATTCCTAGCCTAGAAGAGTACCAAACATCTACATTGGCGTATGGTGGCAGTATAGCCCAGGCTCACTAGCTTGTATGCAGCAGCTACTGGACCTCAGCTGGTACATGTGCCAGAATTGCAGCACAAGCAGGATCCATGCTTCACTTTGTGTAGCTCTATCTTCTGTGTATGTACAACAGTACTGTACAGCGGAACTTCCTTGGCTTATAATCATCATTGTATTAATCATTTTTATCTTAATAATGTAAAATAACCCTCTGCTCATATTTTGTCCCAGTCAAATTTTCCTCTGAATTTGCCCAGTGTAAGGTAGAAGAGGGTAAGAATGTTTTTGTTTAACTGATATATTACTTTAATTTTGAACGTATGAATGACAGTATAATGACATGACACACAGTATAAGAAGAAATACTGTTTTAATTAAAAGGAGAAAAGTATCTTACTAATTCTGGAATTATTTTGTTCCCTTGTAATTTTACTAAACAGGCATGTTCCCCAGCAGAAGACAATGCTTATTTGACTCATTTCCTAAGCGAGAAAGGTGAACCTGAAAGCTTCCAATTTCAACTGGAAGAAGATCCTGTTAGTCAAAAGAGCACCTCACCAAAAAGCATGGCACAGGCCTTTGTAAATGAACTTGAAAGTAGTATTTGCAGTCTCAAATTTCAGGTTTGGTATAAAGGTAATGTGCATAAAACAAGACGACACACAGTTTTGATTAAAAAGAGAAAAAATGTCTCACTAAATCTGGAATTATTTCACTCGTAATTTTACTAAACAGGATCTTTCTCCAGCTGTAGCTGAGGTTTGTGCAAATGCTTTCCTAAGTAGGAAAGAATGAACCTTTTTCGACCAGAAAAAAGAGGTTTCTTTTTAAAAGGAGGAGTGGTTTTTAAACTTTTAAATGCAATTACTTTGTATCATGATATAGTAGCTGCATGGGTAAGGGTGGTAAGATTCTTAGTGATTCCTCTGCAGGAACAATGAAGGTCCTTTATAACAGCAGAGAAGGAAAGGATTCAACAGAGGATTGAGTTGACTTCTGTAAACTGGAAAGAAATTTTTGCGCTTCAAAATCAGGTACAGCACCCATAGCCTATTTGTGCATTACTTAAACTAAATATAGGTAGAAGGAAAAAATATTTTTACTTTAATCCTATCCTAAGATAAAGTAAAATACATTTATAAAATGTTTATAAACAGATTTTACAAGCATATGATGACATCGGTCATGCTGTTTTATTGCTTCCACGGGCAACTCAGCAATGGATATGTAAGGGACAGTATAAATCGGGGGAAACAGGTAGTAATGTACCTCCAGAACCTTTTTACAGCCCCCAGCAGTTTGCAGTTTGGGAACTTCCTGGGACAAGTATAAAAACATGTAGGGGAAGCTAAGGGGAAGAAGTGGATGATGTACATTATGGAAGAAAATAAAAAGTAGTTGGGTTTTAGAGGATTGTACTGAGAGATGTTGCAGCAGGAACTTCCCCTGGACAGTCAGACCAATTGCTAGGGAAACTGAATGAAACCGTACTGTCCAAGAACACAGCAGGTAGGAGTCAGAGCAGGTAATGTTTAGCTTTACTGGTTTGGTATGTCCCTTTTGGTGGTAGAAGTCCCTGTTCCACATAACCCATTGTAAGCTGCGTGAGTTTACCAACTTGAGGGGTGAGGTCATGATCAACAATCAGATATTGTGGGTCACACAGTCAATATCTGTAAGTAATAAACAGCAGGAGGTTTTCAAGAGTATTACATGGTCCCAGTGAAGAAGCCACGGTGGGATGTCCTCGGTGGAGGCTCCTGTTGTTGATCAGCCAAGACTGGCCATTCAGCATGGTGGTATATTGAATTCCCTTTTGCAGGGAATACGCCCTGTACACTAGATTCAGTAAGTCTTCCAGGTGCCCTAGCTTCATGTTCCCTTGTGCAGCAGAGTCCGCCTAGTATTTGCATCCCCATGACTCTTGCTGGTTTTTTAAAACATTGCTTCATTCTGTGTGTAATTAACTTTATTTTATGTATGAAGTTTGTATGTGAAAGTAGTAAAGTACAGCCAACCTCAGCATTAAGAAAAGATACCTATTTTTCCTATATTTTTGACAGGACACTTTTATCAAGTTATTTATAAACACTGAATCATTACCAGATGCCACATGGATATAACCGAGATTAGAGCAGTAGACTTGTGATTGACTCTTGTGGGAATTAACTCCCAAAGTGCAGTTCAAGATTTATTTTTTTTCAGCAGAATTGCCAATTGTTGAATTTTAAAATGAAAAGTTCACAGTTTTTACACTAATTAAACTTAATATTCTACAGATTTTCACTTTTTACTTAATTTGGATAACAACTATCTAAACATCCATCTAAAATATTATCTTCTAAATTACCCTAAATGAATGGTTATAAATTTGTGTCTCCAGTTGCCATTCTCCAAGACATAAAGCTGCAAGGACAGGTAGAGTTTCAAAAGTATTTAATACTGAAGAATAAGTACTTGAACATCCTTTTGAAAGCCTGTCCTGAGAGTAGCCTGAGAAAGCCTGACTTAAGAGTAGCAAACCATTTGCCAGATAATTTTTGCCAATTTTTGGCAGGGAAAGTCAGATAAAATAGGATTGGTTTTGTTAATACTGCATTTAACAACGTATGTAGTAAACTTAATAATTTCATAGAGACTTTGCATTCTCAGCGGAGAAGGATCCTTTACTGTTTCTTTTCAATAAAAGGAATGCTTTTTTTTTAGCACCTTTAAAAATAATTTTCAGAAGGAATTTGTTTGAAATAAATTTGAAAAGGCTAGTGTTGTCATTGTGCATACTTTATATGGAAGTGATTTCGAAATGACTTTGTTCTTACTGTTTAAGGGTTTTTTACAAGGTAAGCTAACTACAACATTCCAGGTCAATTACAGACACTTGATGGTATATCAAAGCTTTTGGAGTTTAATATTTGAATAACCTAAATTGATTATGTGGATTTCAGTTTCTGTGTTTCTGTAAGCTTTTTAAAAAATATTTAAAATAATTATCCTGTGTCTTTCTTTGTTCTTGCCAAACACATTTTCAGTGTCCTGAATCTTTGGCTTATCCATATCGTTGACTATTCCATAGGACGGCTCTTGGAATCTCAGTCCACAGTTGGGAAAAATCTTGACATTTTATGTTGATCATTTAATTAACAATTTCCTTATTAGAAAAGGCATTCAGTCACTTGGGAAATACTTCTCTGGCATTAAAAAGCAGTATATTGCATTCTATTTCCTATCTGTATGTGTTACTACTCTGTAGATCTAGTGGAACTCTCAGTAAGAGATGCTCAGAATTTAAATGGATCTCTTAACTAAAAGTTGTCAGAAGTGCCTGATTTTAATAATACAATTTCTTCTCAACTTCTCTCACAATATAGTGTCCTGATTGCTAAGCACATCTCCTTGAGAAATATGTGGAGGATGTAGGACAGTTGCGAGTAGCAACAGAGGTTCTTTTATCAATTATTGTATCTGCTATATTAACACCTACTAAAGGAAAAAAAGGAAGAAAAGTCTCTCCTAGGAGAGAGGCACAGATCACCTGCTTTTCACATTTCAAATAATATGAATAATATATATATAATTCTTACACACTCACAGAGTCTGCAGCACTTAGTATGCACTCTGCCTATGCACTTTGCTGTCTGATTCTGTCAGTTGGTGCTCTTTGCTGGCAGCAGACCAGAAAACTTGGGGGAGGAAAAGCCAATTCCTTCTTTGTAAATTATTAGAGGGTGCAATGCTTCATTAAAGGACAAAAATCTTACAAGTCTCCAATTATTGCATGTATTAAAATCAAAGTGGATTAGAACCCAAGCAAACACAAACTGCAAAAACCCTAACAAAGCATTACCAAGTTTAAGTTTGAAAGCCAGGAGTGTGTTTGTCAAATCACTAATGTGAATACTCTTGATAGTCACTATATGGTGAAACAATTAAACAGCATTAGGACAACTGATGTTTTAAAATCACATGGAGTACTTTGCACAAAGTATGTTTTCTGTTGTCAAGAAATCATTTAAATAGTAATACCGCTTCCCTTTTCTTCTTCCTTAGGCCCAGGCAGAAAAGAAAAGCTCCTGCAGTTAATTGCTACTCTTCTTGTGCTACAGTTCATACACTGCACGAAGGAATTGAAGGGATGGTTTTCAAAAGATGATTCATCTAATTCAAGGTGTGCTTTTAAATACAATCTTTAATGTAGTAATATAAGCCTTCTCAACATAGATAAGATTAATTTCATTAGGGAGAGTCAAAGACTATACTACAGGATATGGCTGCAGAAAAGGGAATGGAAGGTATTAATCATATTGGTGGCACGCAGTTTCTTTTAAGAGGATGGATGAAGGAAGGAATACTTTGCAAAATATGATACGAAAATTGAGAACTATGGAAAGTAGTAAAAGATATTTTATTCTCCTTATTAGAATCACCGAATAATTCAGGTTGGATATGACCTCTGGAGGTCATCTCTTCCTTAAAGCAGGGCCAACTCAGATGTTGGAGAAGTTGTTCAGGATCTTGCCCTGCTGAGTTTTAAATATCTTTAAGGATGGAGATTCATCAACCTCAACTTTTTTAAGGGCAACCTTTTCCAGTGTTTAATATCACTTATTTTAGAAATTAGGAAAAAACTTCTATCGGACTTTTCCTTCACGTAACTTAGGCCTGTTGGCCTGCACCTTTTTGTAGGATTATATTTATGGCTTGGTGTTCTTCACAAGCATACAGCATAATATATTCTGGACAAGACTTTTGAAATGAACTATTAGAGTAGATGATTCTTCACAGCATAACTTCCACCCTCTCCTTTAGCTGTGGGGAATACTAGTGTCAGCTCGTTCTGAACCCTGCCCCCTCTGTACGTCCTGGTGCTCTATTAGTTTTTGAATATAGGGTCCTTGTGTCTGGAAATTCCCTTTCTTTGGGGGTAAAGTGAACACTTAGCAGCTGACAAGTTTTTTGGTATAGAGGAAAGAGAAATGTCTTAAAAGCAGCCTGAAGTAATAGGCCTCCAGTGAACCTGGATTGCCCCAGCCACCAACAGACTCCTTGTACCAAAATGGGAAGCTTTACACACTTCATACTTTACAGGACATTTAGGAACAGGATAAAGAAACAGTCAGGAGAGCCCTGGAAGTCTTCCTCCCTCTTTTGAAACTCCTTGACAGAAGGAAAAATTGGTTGTATAATTTTGGCTATTTTAGTCAGGAAGACAAATGAAATTGCATTGACTGCTGGATGAAAGCAATTCTAATATATGTGAATGTACAAAGGAGTCATCAAGTTTGCCTTTATGAAATGCATAGTACTTCACTGTGGTGATTGGAATAGTACAAATAAATGCAAGTAATGATTAGGAGTCTATGTGCTTCCCATGTGGAAGATTCTCAAAAGATGATCAGACAATGAAGTTTTCTGCATCAGATGATATTTTCTACACGCTGGACCATAGTACTATAGAAAATTTTCTCTTTCAAATAATTATTGTTAGAATAAATTATTTTCTTCTTGCTCCTTTGGTGGATTTACAAGATTTTATTATAATAAAACTTCAATTCTACACACAGTGATGTTCATTGCGCTTTTGAGTTGATCAAGAAAGCAGTAGAGTGGGTAAGAAGAGTTGAAAGGCCATTTCCATCTATCAACTTGAACTTGGAAAAGACTGGGATTCTGCCACCAAGAAGATACTGGGTATCAAGTTAATCTACCATCAATTCTCCTCCTACTTAAAATATTTCATCGCGTAATTCTTTAAGATAATAGCAGAGTTAGCTTTCCTTGCAGTTTTACATAAAATGTTTAAATTGAGGACATTTGATCTTATATAGTTACTGAATAGTAATTCTCATAGTCAGAGACTTCAAGGTATGGAAATAAAGGGTCTTATAGTTAGTCTTGATTTTACAGATATGTAGTATTTTACTTACATGTAGCTGTTAAAAATACCTTCTTTTGTTTTACATTAATCTCTTTGGTTCATTGCACATTATAAAAGTACTTTTGTAATACTTTGTTTTGATTTCTCCTAAAATCTTACGTACTTCTTTAATGGCACTGTAAAGAAAGTAGTAATTCACTTAAATATGGCAGGAGATGTTTTGACAGATATAAGAATGTGATAAACAAAGAGCTAATATCTTCATAACATATCAATGTTTTCAGCTGGTTGGTTTTGTAATTCCTACAGTGTGCCTTGAAAGGCAAACAGCAGAAGAGTTGTTTTTCTCCTGCACTGCTTTTCTGATCAGTCATAAGCCAATCTGTGAATACATAGTCCAGTTTTGTTAGGAGGAGTAAGTGCTCTTTTTTTTATCTGCAGTTACTCTGTATTCTGGTTTTATTCTGACAAAAACTGATTAGTTTTATTTTATACCAGACCAAATACTGAAGCCTAATAACAAAACCAGACTAAAAGTGATTTATTTTAATTCAATGGGCTTTTCACAGGTGTTTGAATGAAGCATAAATTAAGAAGCTGCACAGAATCACACTTTGGTACTTTGTGATCTGAAGAAATGTAGTTAAGAGACTTAGTACAAGTGCTTGCACTGAAGTGGGATCCAGTGTGTACAGAGCATACTCTATACTTGCTTGTCCAACCATTGCGAATATTCAGAAGCAGGCGATTCCACAGCCACCACAGGTAATGTGTTACACCACCCTAGCAAACGGAGAATGCTCCGTAACAGTAGTAGAGTAGTGGTGTAAGAGGTTACTAAGGAAAACGGTGGAATCTTTCATAGATGTTTTCATGAGAATTTAAGGAAACATCTGCCAAGGATGGAGCAGCTACACTTGATCTTGTGGAGGAGTTTGCTAAGGGGGGTATCCTAAGGTCCTTCTGTTTCTAAGGTTCTCTGGATCCTTGTTTTCACATGTGTAAGATACTGGCTCCTTTTAGTAAATAACACAAAAGAAAGATTTGTACTACTTTCTATTTACAAAGAGCCAGGATATGGGTTTCTTAAGAACTAGAAAGACTCCTGAATGCAGACAATGATAAACAAGCTTCTGAATCTGTGAAGTCTTTATATGGTCAATTGCTGCATTACTAGAGTTACCTCAGAAAGTAAGAGCTGGCAAAAATATGAAGACAAAAAAACTCTTTTTTTTGTATTATTCAAATAGTTTGGTGTTTTCACTGGTGCAACGATACATCCCATAAAAGTGTGTACGAAAAGTATACATTCATGCTGAAGCCCCAGTTTCATCTGAGTGATGCATGTTCTTTATGGAACCGGTTCCGACATACAATACACTCACACTCTGGCTCTAGCAAAGGCAGTGGAATAAGCGAATACGGTGTGGCTTATTTGCCTTTTTTTTGTTTTTTTGTTTGTTTGTTTGGTTTGGTTTGGTTTTTTGGGTTGTTTGTTTTTAGCAACAAGATTGTCTTTTTTTCCTCCTGCACGTTACATTAAAAAAAAGCTGTGCTTGCCTATAGGCAATTACTTTAACATGCAAAATACTATGATATTTAAAAGGCTGCTTTTTCCTAGTGAGAAACCCGGCTCCCCAGCAGGACCTCGTCCCGCGGGGGCCGCGTCCATCCTTCCTGTGCGTTTCCCCAAAGCCTCACCCAGCTGAGGGCAAAGAATACCGTTGTACCGGGACACTCAGCACGCCCTTGTCTTCTCATTTGGACAAGCCGGGCCCACCCGGCCACCCCATCTCCTGGCTGAGAGGTCAACGGCGCCAACGTGCCCCCGAGCGCCTCCAGTCACCGGCAGCCACCTCCCTTCGCGGGAGCGAAACCTCGCGCGGGGCCGCGGTCGCGCTTTCCAGGAAGGCGCCTCCGGGCCAGCGTGCAGGCAGCCTGCTCCAGCAACCGCCCTGCCGGGCGGCCGGCGGGAGGAGAAGCCGGGCAGCCCCC